>BQNB010009792.1:0-85793 GCA_026074375.1 Tanacetum coccineum
ATTACTCTTGTATTAATTATGATGTTTGAAGGCGAATACCTTCGGGTATTATCCATTATTATGAAGATCTGAATGTTTGGTTTTGTTTATATCTCAATTTCTTAATTTATCGTTGATTTATTGATTATGTTTATCAAATATACTTGTTTACGTGCTTTTGTATGCGACCTATCATTCAACTGGATCTAGTGATACAGACCAAGTAATCTAGGTACCGGGATAACTCTCCATATAGTGATTTATACATCTAGAATCATAGGATCACAAATATTGTCCTTCTAAAACCGTGCTAAGGATACGCTTCTGGCTTAACTAGTTAACGGAAACTGCCTTTGGTTTATTGAACATGTTGACTAGTAGGTGAATCTAGATAATTCAACAAATAATGTTCTAATTCCATTGGATAGTTGGACAAGTGGACTACTTGAGTCTAGATTGCCATTAAGCAGTAAGTGGGTAAAGTCTCTATGAGCTAGAGTTTAACAAGATCACAATTGCTTTAATCCCTAAGATAGATTATAATCAATATATAAGGATGCTTTATGCGGATGCTTTAATTGTGACAGAATTAATGTGTCTAGGTCTTAGGATGAAGTCCCGCCTAAGTCTAAGAATGATATGCCTCTTCGAGATAAGTAATCATTGCACTGAATAAACAAACCAACTTCTAATCGGATTAATGATGGCTAATACAGTTTTCTATCATAAGGCTCGACCGCTCTTTTATCTTCTGTTAATTTGCTTGTGTGGGTTAAAGTGTCTTGAATTGATTGTAGTCACCAAATAAACCCGTGCCAGTCTCTCAGGCTGAAACCCCCCTTTTACCTGTTAGAATTAGGATTAGAACTAACATAGGATTAGCGTATGTTTGACTTTGATTAGAATTAACTTAGATTAGATAAGCCAAAATATAAATAAATTGAGAGATTTAACCTCGCTTCAAGTGTTTGACATCCTACTTACCACGAATCTACCACCGACCGGGTACACTGCCCGTTAAAGTGTTGTTTTTGGTTAAGTCGGCAAAATATAAATTTAAAACTTGAATCATAAAAATATACACCACACAACGACACATCAAGTTTTTGGCGCCGTTGCCGGAGAGTGAAATTAATCTTGATTTTTATTTTATTTTTATTTTGGTTTTTAACATTAGATTAGATCTAACCCTTAGGAGTAGTGTTAATTATATTAGTGTATATTCTTGTATATTATGTATATTTTATATTTGTTAGTTTAATTGTTTGCTTGTAAATTTGTGTGTTTAATTTAATTGTTTTGCTAAATATACTGTTCTGGTCGATAAATCGATACGGCGTATCCACTTCCATCGGACAGGGCGTATCCAACTTTCTGTCCAATACAGCGTATTCATTCAACTGATTAATAAGGCGTATCCACTTCCATTGGATACGACGTATCGATCATCTAGAACAGATCCTTATGTTTCATATATGATTTTTGTGCTAAAAATTTTTCTATCCAAAAGAGCCTATCCTACTGATTGTTTATCCCTTGTTACAGGTAGTGCATGACAAGGAGTTCTACTAACAAACTATTCACACCTTACAAAGAACCTAAACAAGAATTTTGATCATTTAGGAGACACTTTAAGACACTAAGTCTTGACGAATTGAGATCGCCTGATTTCAATTAACTTACTGACCAAGAATACTCGGAGGAAGAAGTTGCGGAAACAATGGCGGAAACTATGGAGCGGTACATGAGCAAGACCCGAGCTGACTATGGATCAGGGGTTGCTAGGCCTAAAATTGAAGATAAGGATAACTTTAAACTGAAGGGCCAATTTCTCAAGGAACTACGTACTAACACCTTTAGCGGTTCGGCATAAAGATGCGAACAAACACATTAAGAATGTTCTTGAGATCGTCGATCTATTTCATAGTCCAAATATTACTATAGACCAAGTGATGCTTAGAGCATTCCATATGTCCTTAACTGGAGCCACAAGCCGTTGTCTAAGAAATAAACCAACTGGTTCAATCACAACTTGGGATTGTCTTAAAACAAAATTTCTGAACAAATATTGCCCACCTGCTTAAACTGCAAAGAAGATGGAGGAAATCAACAACTTTCAGCAAGAACCAGATGAAAACCTTTACAAGCTTTAGACGATATAAGAACTCTGATGAGTGTCCTCAACAATATTAACGGAGATGAGATGAGAGCGTAATCTTGTTCTATAATGTATTGGGACATTCTCTACTCGACAAAATTATTAAACTAAGAGGTTGCAATACCATCAAAGACTGATGATGATGCCAAAATAGCCATCAACGATTAGCGGACCGAATACTCTACAAAATGGCAGAATGGAAACTATCTATGGTCAAGATGTACTGAAAACTTCTGACGCAATGGCATAGTTTAATTTCAAGCACAACTGAACAATCTTAGAAGAAAAAGTCTATATTGCTCAAGTTGGATCCGAACAATGTAAAGGAACCCACTACACCAAAGATTGCCCACTAAAAAAAGAAGGGAAAACCCTAGAAGAAGCTTACCTACAGCAATTGGTGTGCACCTTTCAAGGAGGGGTTACTAGGGAGCAAACGCTCTGGGATTCTATCAAAGGAACAACGCAAATCCTTCGTACCAAGAATGCAGGCAATCTATGGAAGATACCATAAGCAAATTCATGAGTGAATCAGAAAAGAGAGACGAAGAAATCTCCAATTTGATTAATGAAATCCAAGCTTCGATAGATGCTGCCATTCGAAACCAAGGAGCATCTATTAAAACTTTGGAAATCCAAATCGGGTAAATGAGCAAGGTACTATAGGAAAGAGGATTTGGAAGTCTATCTAGCTCCACTGAAGCGAACCCGAGAGATCAAGTCAATTCGATTTCAACTACTATTGAAGTTGATTCATACTCGATACACCGTATTGGATCTTCAAATACGATGTATCCACTGGACAGAACCATACACTGATGTACGAGACAAGACAAACGACGATTCCATTTCCAAGTCATTTGAATGGTTACTACTGTGAAGAAAAGAAGGGATCATATAGACCATAATTCTTGAAAGCCTACTCTGAAGCTTCACAATCCGTACCCCGAAAGGAGAAAGACCTAGGGATTTTCACTTTACCTTGCTTTATTAGTAATGTTTGCTTTGATAATGCCCTTGTTGACTTAGGAGCTAGCGTTAGTGTTATGCCTCTCTCGACCTACCTTAACTTAGGATTAGGCGAATTAGCTCACACTAAGTTAACAGTTGAATTAGCAGATAGGACTGTGAAATATCCAAAAGAAATAGCTAAAAATGTACTAGATGGTATTTGGTAAATTACTTTCCATCGTTAAGATTTATTTTTTAGTTAAATGTCGAGGATATCAACGTGCCCTTGATCCTCGGAAGACATTTTTTGTCTATCATGATGTTACTAAAGAAAGTTTACTTTAAGGGTCGAGGAGAAAGGATTGTTATTCACAAGTGTTAATACTGTAGTAGTTTAATTAAGTGGTTCTACATGCAAAGTTTGGACGAGAAGAATGGAACTTGATTTAGAAGCTAGGCTAATGGGAGAGACTTTGATGTTAAATAGATCATTAGACCCTTTCTTTGAGGATTACATTAAATTAAATGATCTAAATGAACCATTTGATCTTAGGAGAAATCAAGGAGATGATTTGATGCTCACCATTGAGGAAGGAGAGGTAATTGAGGAATTTAGAACTAGGGATGATGAAAACTTGTTATATTGGAATTGATGTTTCACCTTAGTTATTGCGACTATGATAAAAGATATATTGATTATTCCACAAACTTAGAGTTTTCATGCATGATAGCGATTTGATTTTACACATGCTACTTTTTCCATTTTTTATGTCAATGTGATGTCCAAAAAGTTTCATAATTCTATTAATGAAAGAGAAGATTGTGTAAAAGGGATATGTTATGGAGCTCTTTATGAAATGTGCCTATTTTTGTTGGAACTTTTTCTGTTGTGACGGATTTTGCAGTTATAGAAAATATGGATGCTTATCGTGATGAAGGAATGGGTGATGTTATTCTTGGCGAACCATTTTTGAGAGAAGTTGGAATTAAAACAAAACGGTTTAAAGGGATAATTACCATTTACAATGGTAATGATGAAGTAACTTACCAAATGGTATGATCACATCTGAGGTTTAAACGCCACACTAATGAGTAATGCAACAAAATCCCACCATTACTGAAGGTAAGTGAGAAAGATGAGATGAATGGAATCTCGCGTGCATACCAAAAGTTAAAGGGGTTCTATAAAGGAGTATTGAACTTAGGACCCGATTACATTTAAGATGCGAAGACGGGAGAATGGCTCACACGCGGACACATTAGCATGCATGAGATGGAATGATGAGGAGAAGCTGAAGAAAATTCTAACTTAAAGACTTCGCTGTAAACAAAAGTGCTTCCCGAGAGACAACCCGGAATGTTATTTAATTTTATCAAGTCTGTCTTCCCAGACATCAATACGGCGTATCCGCTCCATACCATATGGCGTATTGATTGTCTTGACGTTATTAGTCTTTATTTTTTATGAACTTTAAAAACATTATTGTCAGTTCTGCCAATACGGCGTATTCATGCATATGATACGGCATATTCAACAAATTGACTCGTATTTAGGTATTTTTTTATAGGTTTCTCAATACAGCGTATTCTAGTTTATGGATATGGCATATCGATCTCCTATACAGTTTTGTTTAGTTTAGTTTAAATTAACCGTAGGTACCAAGATAGGAATGCACATGTTTTTCCTATGTTTTATATAGGACCTCGTGAAAGAAATATCGACGAATATTGGTGGAGAATTCACAAATCTAGAAATCTTGAATTGTTGGAGTTTTGAAACTTCAAGGCGGCTGTTCAACATAATCTTGCTAATAAACTCAACATGGAGAATCTTCCGAGCAAATATCAGGGGAGTTTCTCATTATAATTCTTTTTAATTCCTGTATTTAATGTTTTATCTATACAATGAGGACGTTGTATAATTCAAGTGGGGTGGAATTAGAATGTTTACTTGTCCTAATTTTCACACTAAAATGCTTAAATTATGTTCAAATTTAAAAAAATTTCAAGCATACTTTTGTGAAATTACTTGTTACATAACCCGCATATAATAACCCTTGTTAGATATTGTGAGGATTTAACCTATCCATTTCCAAATGTTTACCTAAATTCCACAAAATATGAGTGTGCCGGTGATGTAGTAGACATTAGAACTTGGCTTGGTATATCTATTCGAGACCGCAGTGATAAGTACTATGGATTTAGATGGAGTAACTTGTTTAAATTGGTAAATTTTATGATTACACCCAAATCGCCTTTACATGTTGCTTATTAATCTAACTACACCGATATTAGTTAACCCCCTTATAAAACCCTTTGTTTAACTTCACTTTATGAGTAAGATACCCCTTGTACATCCCGTAGAGCCATGTCCTTTAGGAACATACACCAATTAATTGTGCGTTAACATTTACCACCTTAGCCTTCCCTGTTAGATTAAGTTTATTTTACAGTTGCTAGTTGCTTAAAGTGTATAGTTAGTTTTCCGAGTCTTTGTTATAAATTTCTATCTTTGGTATGGTTGGAAGAAATTTGCACATCGCAAATGGGAATGTATATTTAGTCAAGGCCATGTATTTTTACTACCATCGCAAATTATGTATGTCCGAAGAATGGAACATTAGAAGGAATTATCCAAATTATTATAGATCGTTTGAACAGATGGTGATGAAAAACTAACACGTGTTTTTAGTATAGGTTGTTAGCAAAAAAATTTTAGATAAAATATGGCAACAAAAAAGAGAAGGAAAGTTTTCTACGATAATCGTGTCGCAACTACCGAAGGAATTACACGAACTGGATCGATTATTAGTTGATACAAACGCGTTTGTATGATTATTGTATAAAGTGGAAGATATTCACACTTACCTTGTAACAGTATGTATAAGTATGGGAATGTTTGGGAAGTTGACGTTATGGGAATGCAAATATAGGTTGTTCTTTTTTAGCTTTGATCAAGACGTTGTAAATAGCTGTGTCTTTATCATGGTAATGGCCAGGAAAAAGTGTCTAGCAACTTGTATTTTAGACTTAATCTATTTGTTTTGTAATTTTTATTTAACAACAATTTAATTCCCTTTCCTAATCATTAACCATGGGTTTTACGTGCATGAGGATGTGATCAAGCATGCATCTGTATTCCGTCATTACGGCCATGTATGCATGTCTCAGCTGCCCTGTTGTTTTGTTACTATTGGTGAAAGTTAGAAGATCCATACCCTATATTACTCTACTATTCCTACTCTTTAGCTTATTCGAGGTGGGAGTGAACAGTCACATGTGTCTATCCCGTCATTACGGGTGTGTATGTGTGGTCTTTGTAACCCTCCTGGAATATTGGTATTGATAAAGATTAGTTAGAGTAATCAACCCTAAGCCTTCTCATATAAACCCATGTTTCCCTTTATAAACTTGTTACTCCTTAGCTTTAGCGATGGAGATGTGTATCCTTGCCAAGCTTATGATAGAATACTGACCGAGCAATTGAGCAAATTAGTTATATGTTACCACATAGATTAGTTGAGTGATTTGAGTGTTTTCATCATCCTATTTCGTGAGGTGTTTGGTTGTGTACTTGTAATAGATCAAATAAATGCTTTAATGGAAAATATCTTAAGGGATACATTTTTATAAACTTCTAAAGGCTACTTGAGGACAAGTAGGATTCAAGTGGGGGGATATTTAATAACATCAAATAACGTCTATTTTATAGCATCATTTATCTCATGTTATTAACCTATTTGTCTTGTAATGCAAAGATTTGTACTGTATCGTTTATATTTGAGAATTGCGGTAATTGTGGGTGTACTGGGGAATATTAACAAAAGTGCGCGCTTTTCTCGGAGCTTAAACGAAGTTATTTTGAAGATAACTATTGGATTCCAATACTCTATATCCATCAAGAAGATTCGGCGAATCCGTGCCTGCATCACCAAGACCACAATGGAAACAAGCTCAATAGTCGTATAAAGAAAAGACCTATACGCGTATTGGATTATAGTATGTGAATATTTGGATGATTTCAATTGTGGTCCCTACTACAAGAAACTCCATTACGCCGTATTCAAATCCTTGGATATCGATTAGTCGTATCGCCCCCCAAACCGAACTATCCAGCACCTTATAAATACAAAACTCAAAATTGAGTTTTAGTGTTTGATATAATCATTTTATTCGATACCTAAACCACATAATGTTGATTTTCAGAGAGAGGAAAAGAGCAGAAAGAGTCTTGGCAACGATATGTAACACCCTGTAATTCACATAGCAGGGAAGCTAAATTGGGGTTATTAATTCATGATTCAAACAGTTCATAATCATAGGATTAATCGACCTCATAAAGTGACATTTTGGAAAATTTAGTTATCATTTAATAATATATCAGGGTTTTACAAAAAGAGGTCCCAAAATACATTTAAAACATAAAGTTGAATGATAACAAGTTTGGACGCCTTTAAGTCCATGCCATAGTTTGCTTAGTTACCTGAGATAAACATGCTAAAAAGGTCAACACAAAGGTTGAGTGAAATTCACAGGTTTGCAATATAATGGTTGAATACAAGTTAATGTAAATGGTAATAATTGCAACGAATACAATTATCATGGAAAACAATATTATTGCTCTAAGCTCATGACACCGAAACCTTAAGTATACGTTATTCATAATTTATTGCCCCAACGGGTGCTTTGCCAAACACTCGGAATTTCTCAAATGAAATGCGTCCGCTGGCCATGTATGTACCAGACTCTGGACGAGGAAGTTCAATCCCAATAGATCTATTCACGGTATTCGCGCTTACTTCGAAAAGTAATTAACGGTTCATGATAGTGAGGCCTTTTGGCAAATGGAGGTAACTTAGGCAATAATATATCATGATAGCATACAGTTTGAAAATACTTGTATTCATGGTTTATAGCATGTATCTCCCCATGGAGTTTAGAAAACATGTAAAGGTGGGACTATGAACTCACCTTAACAGGGAAATCTGATTGATGGCAAAAGTAAATCAAATGGAAGTAAACAGCTTTGTCACGCAACCTGGGGTAATATGTCAAGTCTTAGTTCGATTGTTTATATTTCAAACTTTACTTCATAAAGTTTAATGTAAATATTAATTCGGTTTATTAATTTTTGAAAACATCGTATCACTGTTCGGGCTATCATAATCCAGAGGTCATGTAGTAAACGTTTGAGGAGCTAAGACACTTTAAATCGTAAATCCAGCAGCTCGTCAGAACGTCTACCCAAATGAAATCCCCTCACATGAAATTCCCTAGTAACATGATACGTTATAGTTTAAATGATAAGATTTTATCTTTTTAAGTTTCTTCAAAAGCTAATGGATGATAAATTATGTTAAATAATGCAACAAACTTTTATTAGTCTCGGATTTTTATTCTTACTATGGGCTTTCTTTAGAAGGCTGTAACATCGGTTGTGAGCCAGCAAGATGCAGCAAACTTTTATCAGCCCACAGTTTATATTTATTATTTATCATTCTTTTTTCCATTTTTCATCATATATTTCATTTTTTTTACTTTGATATAGAGAAGACTTCTTTTTGAAAAATTTAAGTATAAATTTAAACTAAGACTAAATTTTTTGCTATCTCCCAAATGAAGCTGAGGATTTGAAGCTCGAGTGATCGAAGGACAAAACCGCGAGCACGAGAGGCTTCAAAAATCCGGGACAATCCTGGACAATCACAAAAACACAAGCAAACGAGAATGGAAAGAGGCACACCTCCTCACAACAAAAAACACTTATTCATTACTACATAATATAACTACGGATAAGCATGGGTTGCCTCCCACGAAGCGCTTGTTTAGGGTCACTAAGCTTGACCCAATCCCCGAATTCATTGGTCCTTAGGGAAGGTTTGGAGATCCGGGACAACCATTTGTGGTACGTCCCCTCCAAAGTAGTGCTTAATTCTATGACCGTTCACCTTGAAGTTTGGCCTAGAGTTTTGGGATAACTCGACGGTGCCATATGGAAAGACATGGGCAATGGTGAACGGTCCGGACCAACGGGATTTTAACTTGCCCGAGAACATCTTCAATCTAGAGTTAAAGAGGAGGACTTGATCACCGACGTTGAAAATGCGGTTTTTGATCTTGGAGTCATGGATCCTCTTTGTTTTCTCTTTATAGATTAAAGAGTTCTCATAGGCATGATCACGAAGTTCATTTAGTTCATTGAGTTGAACTTTTCGGTGATCACCCGCGGTCTCAAGGTCAAAGTTTGCATGCTTCAAGGCCCAGTAGGCTTTGTGCTCGAGCTCGATCGGTAGATGACATGCCTTTCCGTACACGAGCTTGTATGGGGTACACCCGATGGGTGTTTTGTAAGCGGTACGGAAGGCCCAAAGTGCATCATCTAGTTTATCCGACCAAGATGCACGGTTCTCGCCCACGGTCCTTTCAAGAATTCATTTCAAGCCACGATTGGATACCTCAACTTGCCCACTTATTTGTGGGTGATACGCGGTGGAGAGACAGTGAGTAACTCCTTATTTAAGCATGACCTTTGCAAACTGGTCATTCCAAAAATGAGTTCCGCGATCACTTATGATAGCACGAGGGGCACCGAATCGGGCGAAGAGAGATTTAAGAAATTAGCAAACAACTCGGGCGTCGTTGGTAGGGAGCGCTTTCGCTTCAACCCATTTTAACAAGTAGTCGACCGCCACGAGTATGTATTTATTCCCTCGTGAAGATGGGAACGGACCCATAAAATCGATGCCCCACACGTCAAAGATTTCGCAAACTTGGATGGAATTTTAAGGCATTTCATCACGTTGCGAAATTTTTCTTTGACGCTGACAAGTGTCACATGGGGGGGTCCACTATGGCAAGTCTGTGGGTCCACTATGGCAAGTGTGAGGATGTCAACACGCTTCTTGGCCCGCAACACACCGCCGGATCATTGATCCGCACATATTTTGAACAAATAGGGGTCGTCCCAAAAGTAGTGTTTAACATCATTGACAAAAAAAACTTGTTCTTTTGTTGGGATGACATCCCTTTAACAATGAAATTCCCCGCGTGGTAATTTGCATAATCGACAAACCACGGGGTACTTGAGTCGCCACGAAAAGTCACCATATTAAGTGTCTCAAGTGGAAAATTTTCGTTTACCTCCTTTGGGTCGAGCACATTTTAATATGATTTTCTAATGGGAAAGATGGTCGGGGCCGCGGAGATTCTCGACTCCTTTTGTGTCAATTACATTTGAAATGTGGAAACTCTTGAATAGGACGGAGAACAACCGGAGCAATCTCGCCTTGGAATCTTTTTTAGCAAAGAGATATTTTAGGGCGGAGTGATCCGTTTATACACCTATGCTTTTGTATAAGATGAGGTAGATCAGACTTTTTCGAAGCCATACATCACTGGCAAACATTTATTTCTCGTCGTGTGGTTGTAATGCGATTCCGCCTTCTCATTGTTTTACAGCTAGTGTATGGCCTAAGTGTTTTTTCATGACGTTGCCCCAAGACTGCACCTATGGCAAAGTCGCTTGCATCGCACATAAGCTCAAAGGGCAAATCCCAGTCGGGGGCAATAAAGATTGGAGCTTCGTTAAGTTTTTTCTTTAACGTTTCAAAAGCTTGAATACACTCATTGGAGAAGATGAACGGAGTATTCTTCTCAAGAAGATGAGTCATTGATTCGTGTTGAATCTATATATACGTAATAATAAAATATATAATATGATGGAAAATTACCAATTCACCCTTGAGGACAAAGATTAAAAGGAAAAATCTTCACAAATATATATAATATAATACGTATGTAAACCGAGAAGTATGATTCCCGGGTCGTTATTCCCTAATGATTCATGAAATTGAAACCCCGTTTGATGTTCAGACAATGAATTGAATTGAAGAAAAAGATTGATTTGATTATCTACTTTTACAATTTTAAGAAATTATAACAATTAAGCACGAAGAAAAATAACGGGAAACCAAAATTTAAATAAAAATGCAAAACGGGACCCCTAAACGGAGGTCAAAAACCCTAAATTGCTAAAATTAAACCTAACTTAAATTATTCTTTTTAAATGGACTCTATTTGACTAAAAAGTAAGTTTAAAGAAAACTAGAACAAAAACGGAGTTGAAATGAGCGTTAAAACACGAAAAATGAGATCGGGAACGAATAACTATGAAGTGAAACATTGGTTTTTCTAAAAAACTTAGGCTTTATTTGAAACATGATTAGCACCACATATAATAAGCTATAAGTAATGGTACAAGGATAAGGCACTCGAATAAGCTATAGTAGTCATTCAAAAATAAGGAACTTATGCAAAACACTTAAAACCAAACAGGCCTTAAGGGCACTTTTAGTTTAAAAATAAGCTAGCAAATAAGCACCCTATGAAGTGAAACTTTGTTTTTCTAAAAACTTGGCTAAAACTATACTAGAAAATGCTTTTCAAAAGAGCTTAAAGCAACAAGAACTTATTAAAAAGAGCTTGTAAAAACAGACAGCATACTCACAAATCAGTGAACACTGATTTTTGAAAAAGGATAAATACCATTTTTGAACTTAAATTCAAAAGTTCAAATGAGCTTATAATTCAAAACAAATTTGAAACATTTAATCTATGACTTGAAAACTACTTGCTCTGATTTTTTATTATATTTTTGTTTTTAATTATTTTTTTTTTTTATTTATTTTTTTTTTTTTATTATTTTTTTTCTTTATATTATTTCTAAATCATTTATATCTAATCCAAAATTCAAAAACTAAAAACAAAATCTACCCTTTGAATTCATGGATTGAAAAAGGAACTTTTACTTTTGACTACCCTGGTGCAGAGTGCACTTATATATGACTCAACTTGAAATCCTACTAATGCAGGCCTAATGCAACAATCCTAACATTCTTCAATCACAAAACTAAGGCCTACAAAAACACTTATATTAGCTATAATTCAATTAAGCTAAAAAATCCTTCTATGACTGATTATAAGCTCACAGATCCAAAGCATTAACTAGAAAACTTATGTAAACTTGATTACATTTAACCACTTTTTATAATTCAAACCTATAAACCTACTAATGATAATCAAACTCATATTTAAGACTTTAAGAGCCACAAACAGTTCTAGCTTGTGATAAAATCTATTTTGCCAAACACCCCTTTATCATTTTTAAAATTCATTTAAGCTTGCAATTTTAAAATCTAATGATTAAAACTTTATAACCAGATATTGAACAACTTATATCTACTATTATGAACTTATTTTAACACTCAAATAAGTCAGAAACAAAGATCTATAATCTATGCTAATATTTTTTTTGTTTTTTATGATTTATGACAGATTGAGAAGTAAAACATAATGATCTAATCATTATATCATGAAAATAGATAATCAACAACATTCATAAGCATAATAACACAGATATAAGCACAAGTAAGCAAACAAATAAGCAAAATAAGCAAATCTAAACTAGAAAAAAAAAAAAAAAAAAGAAATTTTTAAAGCAGAAAGGTAATTGAAAACTTAATAATGGACTTAGTCTAAACAAGCACATTAGGTCAATGAGCTGTCTATAAGTCCATTTATCCTAGGATAAGCTGGTAAGGGTCCCATAATCTCTTCCAAGTTATGCTTATCATCCAAAACGCATAGATCCATATAAACAAAGGTAATAAACTGATTTTATTGGTTTAAGTATATTAAGAGCTTATTAATACCTTAATTTGAGCTTAGAGACTCAAAGAGCTTGTATGAGCTTATTAGTAGCTTATGAAATAGTAGCATAATCATTTGAGAGAAATAAGAGCTTAAAAAGTAGAAAACAGTTATGAAAAACTAATTAATGATTTATTAATGATTAAAAACGGATTACAATACTTAATAAAAGGAAATTACAAGAGCCTGAAAGAAAATTACAATTTTAAACTAAAAAAGTTACATAAGCTATTTTATAAACTAGAGAAAAATGCAGGAAAAGAAGATTAAGAAGAACATCTTGTGTGAGTGGATGAGGCTTTATATAGCCATCAACTGAAGCTTCTAAGTCCTCATAGCCCGCCCCTCTTAAATTCATCTTATCCCTTCATTATCTCTCAATCATTGGATACTCAATCTTGTCCGTAGGATCACTCTTTAGCTCACACGGATTGCCAGCGTGGCAATCCGTGATGTGACACCTTGTGCTTGTTTTGTGAGTAGCTTAAGTGTAAAAATCCTTCCCCGTACCACGTGGATTCACTTGGTCGGGTGTCACAATGAGAGGGCTTGGTGCTGTATTACTTTTGCCACATCAAAACCTTAGCAATCAAATACCAACCATACTGTCAATTTAACTTTGCCCCTTGATTTGAGCTTGAGGTAATTAGGAGAAGAAAATGAACAGTAATAACTAAATTACGCGCGTGATTTTCTTTTATAAAAAGGTTGTTTGACTTTTTTATTTACTTAGGGTTATAAACTTGTTGACTTGGGCTCATTTGTAAAGGGATTGGGCCACGGGAGGATTAACAGGAAATGGGCCTAGCAAGTTTTGGGTTATAAGAGTTAACGGGTGTTAACTCTTATAAACAAGAGTTAACACCGTTAGGGTTTAGGGGACCTATTTTGCAATTTGGTTTTCTTTGGGGGACTGATTTGGTATATTTGGGTTTTGTCTTTTAATGGTTGACCACTGTTGACTTTTGATAGCATTCTCCCAGCTCTTTGTGTGCTCTTCCGTTCCCGTGTTCGTGATTGTCCGGTTTTGACCGTTTTCTTGAGATTTTTGCAATATCCGTACCTACACAATCACAAAGACAAAATAGGCAATATTCAAGCATTTTAAGCACAAATTTTGTCTTTTTAGGGCCATTTTTGACATAAAACGGATATGTGTTTTCACATATATCAAAATTCCCCAAACTAAGCGATTGCGTGTCCCCACGCAATGTTATATGCTTTATAACCAAATACCTCAAAACTTTCCCAACTAAACCTTTGAAAAATAGCAAAGACTTTTGTGGAAAAATTAAGAAATCACAAGCTATAAAACACCCCATTTTCCCATTTTTCTAAAACTTTTTCATCATTTTTTTTAGATATAAACTAATAATATTTTGACTTTCATTATTTCCATAACTATTATGGATCATAGAACAAGATGCATTTTGATCTGAGAATGCCCCAAAAAGGATAAATCTTCATCCTGACTTTTCACTTATACCAAAACCAAGCTTAATACGAAATCACAGCTAAATCAGTAAAGATGCTAACACTACTCATATTTGGCAACTTGTGATATTTTTTTCATCCCGACACTTTATTATATCTTTCAGTGTAGTGTGCACATTTTGAATTTCAACCATGCATCCAACATTTTGCAAAATTACTATGCTTCACGTTTACACACCCAAAGAATATGAGTTTAAAGGCAGAGGATCCATCCACCGTAACGACTTTGTATCGGACATCCCCAAACTTGCGGCTAAGTGACCAGAGGCTTTTTGGACACCCTACGGAGGACTAGTATCAGGACTCTCGGACCTGTAGGTTCAAAAACTCTTAGGATTCTTGAAATATACATTAGTTATAAAATAGATAGTCAAGTGCAAAAAGCGTATTTGAATTTAACAAAAAAAAGTCAATTTATTAATTCACACTTAATTATTTAGATATTTATGCAATTGTAACCCTCGACTTTTTAGAAGGCTGCAACATCGGTTGTGAGCCGACAAGAGGTAGTAAACTTTTACCAACCCACAGCTCCTATTATTATATTATGTATTTTATCATCATTTTTTTATATATATAGAGAAGACTTTTTTTTGAAAAATTCAAGTATAAATTTGAACTAAGACTAAAATTTTTGCTATATATTACATAAAAATTGTTGATTTAAGTTTAATCTCCAAAAACAGCACGTATATTAATCCGATTAAGAGCTTATGGGAGAAAAAGCAACAAGTTACATACATGAGCTCTTAAGATTTCCAAATAATCCTTGTTTAGCATCCTACTCATACCTAACTCTATCATTTTTCGTTCTTCGCGAATTTTGCGAACGCTTAGCCTAAAAGTTAAGGAACAAGCTAGAGCTCAACACGCTCGATCGGGTCAAAATTTACTCTTATTCTTACCCAGCAAGAAAGTCAAAATTGTGACAAAAACACTTATTTTATTTTTGAAAATTTTAAAATTTTTCATATTTTTGAAAATTTTGGTGGGAAAACGGGGTACGTGAGAACAACGGGTAAAAGTAGGTAAGATCATATCGAAGATATACTACCCCATACTAAAATCAAACATTGTCCTCAATGTTTCCTAGCCTAAGACTTAAAAACCCCATACTAGAACTCAAAAAGGTCGAATGCATAACTCAAACATGAAGAAAGTATCACAAAAATCTTAAGCCGTTTATTAAGTGTGCTATAAGATAAATGTTAGACGATAATAATCTTTAGGATATTGGATTTCCCCAAACTAATGGCAAGCAAAGGCTAGGAAGCTCGAGTGGACCGGGACAAAACACCGAACACGAGAGTCTTCAGAAAAGTTGGGTTCAATCCTGCAAACAATCACACGTACAAACAACAAACACAAAGAACGGAAGAGTACAAGCCTCCTCACAACACATTAGAAAAATAGAAAATGGAAAATGGATAAGCATGGGGTGCCTCCCACGAAGCGCTTTGTTTTTGGTAACCGAGTCACATAGCTTGACTCGATCCCTGAATTCATTCGTCCTTAGGGAGAGTAAATGGAAGAGAAAATCTCAATCGGGCTTTCATTAATGTTTGGACAAACATTAAAGCACATGAAAGTTCCATCCCGATGAGAGGCCACCGGCTCTAAGTGGAGATGCCAGGGTCATAAATGGTGTCCTCATTTTTGGTGGAGGAAAGTAAAGGAGAAACCTCAGGGTAGGTGAGAAACGGGAGAAAAGTCCTAGTGACAATTGTGAAGGAATCGTCAACTTCAACATTATTCTCACCTCCCCCTGGGTTAAAACATTCATCTTTATTAAGCTTATCAACATTGTTTATTACAGGTGCATCGGTCTTAATAATTAAGCTAATCTCAACATCCGGTGGTTCCAGAGGAGGACGAGGAAATGATGGATCAAAATCAAAGTGAAATGATTCAAACTCAGGAAGTTCCAAAAGAGGATCATTTGAATTATCAGAAATAACAATGCCAGTCAATCCTCCCTGATCGGGCTCAATCTCAAAAAGAAATGAATCATACTCGGGAAGAGAGTTATTAGCATGAGTAGTGGTACTGCCACTTCTCGTCTCTTCCGTATGATCGCTAAAAGTATTATCAGAAAAAGAAGATAGAGTGGGGTTGTCATTTAATGCTTCAATCTTAGAAATGAGAAGATAGACATTTGACAATTTGTCACGAAGAATAACGTCCTCAACCTCTTCTAAGCTGACGAGCTCCGAATTGGAAGGTGATGCTTCAACGTACTCGATGTTCTCATAAGAATCATCATCACTTGAAGTATCATCATCGTTTGAATCGGATAAAATCTCAGAATGATCGCTCAAAGCATCAAAAGTGGAAGGATCTTCACAAACGGGCACATCACACGTATCTTCGAAAATACCCTTGAACTCACTTGGGATTGGGACAAGGTTCTCAACACTAGACTTTATTACTTCATCGGATTCCGTTGCCGGAACAGTGTCAAGATGCTCATCCTCCATTATGAGAGAGTCAACGGGCTCCTTGGTTGATAAAACAGGTGTGATTGACATATCATCACTAGAGGTGAAATCGCCGTTTAAATCAAAGAGAGGATTCGAGAAAGTTGTAAAATCATCACAAACTGGCATATCACACTCACTTTCATTTTCGGAAAAATCCTCGGACTCACTTGGGATTGGGACAAGGTTCTCAACACTAGACTTTATTAATTCGTCCGATTCCTTTTCAGGAATAGTGTCAAGATGCTCGTCCCCCATTATGAGAGAGTCCTCGGGTTCTCTAGTCGGTAAGACGGGAGTGATCGCTTTAGGCCTTCTCCATATAACAGTATACTCATCATCGTCATCATCGAAGTAGAAAAGAGGACGATTCCAGCTTGGACAATTAATATATTCTGAAAACTCTTCACTAATATTTCGCACATCTTCAAGGAGTTTACTCATCAATTCTTGAATATCCTCTTGTTGATATTGCTTGTCCATCAAAGCATCTTTAATTTTGCCAAAACTTTCCCAAGCTATCAATATAACCTTTGGTGTTACTCCAAAAGGTATACGACTAAACTTCCTTAAGAAGGTGCAAACGTCCTTCAAAAAGTTGTCTCTAGCTTCTTCATCACCAATCATAGAAACATCCCAATATGGAGTAAAACTTTGAGCTGCCGTCTCCTTCTTCTCTTGTTTACTTCCTTTAAGAATTTGCAAATCATTCATAAGTTTAAGAAGCAATTCTTGCAAAATTTTAGGTTGATTCTGCTCTTCTTTCATAGTTTGCTTAATCTTAAGAAATCTCTCCTCAGCAAGCAATAGAGCCATGCACTTTTCATTAAGAGGTATATTATCATACTCCTTTAAAAAGGCTTGTATAGCTTCCATTAAGTCTTCTCGAGCTTGCAAAATTTCTTTATTCGTCTCTTGAGGAGGATAATTGACGGGAAACTGCGGGGGTTGATATTGGTCAAAACCAAAAGAATTAGGATCATAGCAAGAATTTTGCTCACAATAATCTTCATTCATTGGTTGACATTGAAAAGTGTCATGAGGACCCCCGCAATTTGCACAACAAAGATATTGTTAAGAAGAACTTTAAGAATTTTGTGGAAAATAATTATCATTAAAGTTTTGATTGTAACACGGCTCCTGTTCATAGACAAGCGGGAACTGTGGTGGACAATCATAACCATAATGAGCATTATTTCCACATAACTCACACAAGTAAGTCTCAAACTGGAGTTGTGGAGGGTGGTCGGAAGAATATTAGGAATTATCGAAAGAATTCGGATTACATCGTGGACAAAATGAACCGACAAATGGCTCTCCACACCCGTAGCAAGGTTGATAAAATGAAGACATGTCAAAGAATTAATCGAATAAGAGGGTAAAGAGAATAAGAATTAAACGAATAAGAGGATCGAGAAGAATATGTATAGATTTTTCAAATAATACATAAGGAAAAATAAGAAAGAAAAATATATTTTGTTTTGAATTTTAATTTTTAAGATAAAAGGAAAATATTTTTGGGTTTTTTTTATAAAGGAAAAGGAAAAATAAAAATAAAATAAGAAGAAAAATATTTTTGGATTTTTTATATTTAATTAGTAAGAAAATAAACTTTTCGAAGAAAGGATCTTCAAGGCTCGAATACGAACAATTCCGTAGAAATCACTACACCTCTCCCCGGAAACGACGCCAAAAACTGATCCGTCTAAATTAACACGTAAAAATATATATAATATATAAATACGTAATAATAAGGAAGATAATCAATAATAGTATAGTATAGTATCTCCGTCGGGTTAAGAAATTCACTTTTAACCAAAGCAAAATCTCAAAAACCTTTCGGGTCGTTTTCTCGACGAGAGATGAATAGAAATCTACGTTCAAGTTGTAAATTGAGCTTGAATAGCATAAAAAATTTTGGTTTGGTTTTTTATATCTACTAAAAAGGAAAGCATATAAAAGGAAAGCTAATCTTTTGGTTTTAAACTATTTTTTTTAAACTAATATTAAACTAAAATTAATTCTATGATTTAAAACTACAAGATTATATTAAAATTTATCTAAAAAATATAAATGACTAATATGCTTGCTAAGTGACGTGAAATGTTCATTAAATGCGGGCTTAGGTTTAACGAATTAAAATGACAAGTAAAATGAAATGCTTAAAAATAAATGACAAGAAATTAAATTGCATTAAAATTAAATGACGGATTGTAAATCGAAAAGACAATACTTATGACTCCACGCGCACCTTTGGAGTGGCGGCTGAGGTGTGGTTTCGGTGATATGGGGGCAGGGGGACGGGGTGTTGAATGATGATAAAAAGGATGATAAGTGATGATGGTGATGTTATGGATGATGATGTAGTGGCGGTGGTGTGGCAGCGGCGTCTAGAGGTGGCGGTGACAGGCGCGTGACGAGAGATGGAATTGGTGATATGATAGATCCGGTGACGAGGGAGAGCCTTTTGGGTGTTGGCCTGGAAAAGTCCGCCGGAAAGGTTTTCCGGCGGCGGTGGCATGGTGGTGGCCGAAATCCGGCGGCGGCGCCGGTGGTGGGGCAGTGGCCGGATAATGGGAGGAGGGAGAGAGGATGAAGAGAGTGTGTGTGTAATGTTATAGATGGAAATGAATAAAATGTAATAAAAATTTATTTATATATAAAATTTTAAAATGAAGTGGCAAGTTGAAATAGTTGAGGGACCAGATGTGTAACTTATTTGGTATAGTTTTTATAAGAATGGTTCGGGACTCATTTGAGCGACCTAACGAATGATTCAACTCTCGAAACTTGCGCCATTGTTTCCGAATCAGTTTTTTCTTATATAAAAATGAGTATTTACTTGATATGTTTCATAAAATATTTTATAATATTTTAATAAAATATCTGTGTTCATTTTTGTTGAACCGTTTGTTCCGTCCGAAATAAAAATGGATTTCAACCCGAATATTCGCGTTATCCACAACGCTTTTAAAAAAAATGACGATTAATTTATTTAATATTTTTTATTAAATAAATATGATAATTAAAAACAAAAATTTAATTATTTTTGTGTGTCCGCGTTGTATATTGTTCGAAAAATGTTTGCGGTACTGTTTTAGCCCTTTTCGGCTCGTTTCCAGGTCTCGGGCAAAACTGAAAAGTTGTCAGGAATGTCGTTTCACATCGAATTGCTTTAGGGTCCGAGACGTGAAAACGTGATTTAGATGGTGATTCTTTGTAATCAAGTCAACCTAAAAGGTCAAAGATATAATCGTTATCTAAAAAAATTCGAAAATTCGTCGGATGTCACATAAATGTTAATCGCTGATTACCTTTAGGAATTTGGATCTTCCCAAACTAATGGGGCCAGCAAAAAGCTATGAACTCTGAGTGGACCGGGACAAAACACCGAACACGAGAGTCTTCAAAAAATTTTGGATCAATCCTGCAAACAATCACAAGTACAAACAACAAGAATTGGACGAGTACAAGCCTCCTCACGACACAATAGAAATAAGAAATAAAATAGAAGGATAAGCATGGGGTGCCTCCCACGAAGCGCTTTGTTTTTGGTAACCGAGTCACATAGCTTGACTCGATCCCCGAATTCATTCGTCCTTGGAGAAAGTGTGGAGATCTTGAAACGACCTTGGGTGTAAAGTCTCTTCCGAAGTAATGCTTCACACGATGTACCAATTCACCTTAAAGTTATGGCCCATCTGTTGAGATAAAGTCAATGGTTCCGAATTTGGAAAAACTTGCGAGATGGTGAAAGGTTCCAGACCAACACGGAGTTTATAGCTTTCCGAGAAATTTTTAAGGCGAGTTCAGATTAAAAACTCGAACACCAACATTGAAAAAGCAGTTCTTTGATCTTTGAGTCGTTAAAGCTTCTTTCGTCCTCTCTTTATACATAAAGGAATTCTCGTAAGCTTGATCACGCAATAAAGTTCCCTTAAGATCATTAAGTTGAAGCTTCCGGTGAATCACTCCGCAAGGTTTTAAAGATCAAAGTTAGCAGTTTTCAAAGCCCAATATG
This sequence comes from Tanacetum coccineum, assembly GCA_026074375.1. Taxonomy (NCBI): domain Eukaryota; kingdom Viridiplantae; phylum Streptophyta; class Magnoliopsida; order Asterales; family Asteraceae; genus Tanacetum; species Tanacetum coccineum. The sequence continues at coordinate 20,789 of BQNB010009792.1, forward strand.
CCTTATCTCTATCTCGATAGGTAAAAGGCAAGACTTTCCGTACACTAACTTTGTAATGCTAGAACAATCGGTGGCTTAAAACATACGAAATGCCCACAAAGCATCATCTACATTTGTCAGACCGTGAGGCATGGTTTTTCTCCAACCGTCCTTTCTAATATACGTTTAAAACCTCGAATTGAACACCTCACACTTGACCGCAAACGTTTGAAAGGGTGAAAAACGTAGCTATTAACTATGTGTGACCCCCATACTTAGACATTACTATTATGAAAAACTGATCATTACAAAAATGGGTCCCACGACCCGCTTATAATAAGCTCTAGGTGTACAAATCGGGCAAAAGGAGATTTCAAAAACTTAACTTCAACTCTAGCATCATTTGTAGGGAGCGCCTTTGCTTTAACCCATGTCGAAAGATAATCAACGGCTATGAGGATATATTTATTCCCATGTGAAGAAGGAAATGGTCCCATGAAATCAATACCCCATACATCGAAGATTTCACAAACTTGGATAACGTTTTGAGGCATCTCATCTCGTTGCGAAATTTTACCTTGTCTTGACACTATCAACAAGATTTGGATTCAATGTAATGGGCATCTCGATATATGGTAGGCCAAAAGAAACCGGCATCAAATACTATTCGAGCGGTGAGATGACACTAAATGTATGTCCCCCGGTGGGTCCTAAGTGACAAGCTTTTGAGGATTAAAAGAGCTTCTTTGCCCATGCACACATCGTCGAATGATTTGATCTGCACATATACAAAAAAGATAGGGATCGTCCCAGAAATAATGTTTAACATCTTTGAAAACCTTCCTCCTTTGTTTGATTTTGTCCATTCCTTTATGATAAAATTCCCCGCATGGTATATTGCATATCCGTCAAAAACCATGGGGTACTATCACTAGAAATCACTCCAAGAGATTTCCTAAGCAAAATGATCATTTATATCTTTGTTTTTCTAACACATCCTTTATGAGGATTTCTCAATCTAGATAAATGATCTGCGCAAGGGATTCTCACTTCCTTTTTATCACTTATGGTGATATCAAAATCTTTAGGAGAAATAACCCACCGGAGCAAACCTCGGCTTGGCGTCTAGTTGTTTCATAAGTTATTAACAGCTGAGTGATTCCGTATACACAAATGCGTTTAGATAAGACAAGATATGGTCGAAACTTTTCGAAAAAGCATGCACAACGGCAAGCATTTCCTTTTCCGTGTTAGGAGTAATAATTTGGTACTTCTGTCATTGTCTTTGCTAGCATAATGTATATGGCTAAAGTGCTTCATCTTTCGTTGTCCTAAAAACCGCACCGATTCGCGAAATCACTTGCAATACACATGATTCAAAAGTATGATTCCAAGTCCGGGGACTACTAAGATTGGAGCTTCGGTAAGCTTCTTTTTTAAGAGTCTGAAAAGCATCATACATCCATTAGAAAACACAAACCGGTGTTCCTTCTCAAGAAGGTGATCATTGGTCTAGCAATCTAGAAAAATATTGATAAGTCGCGGTAAAAAACCTGCATGACCTAATAACTCTAAACACCTTTTACGGTAGTTGGGTGAGGTAGCTTAGTGATAACATTGACTTTAGCATGATCAACCTCAATTCCCGATTTCGAAATTTTATGCCCTAACACAATTCCTTCTCTATACATAAAGTGGCACTTCTCCTAATTAAGAACTAAATTTGTGTCTTCATACTGTTTTAGCATCTTTTTTCTATAATTGGAGAGCATAATCAACAACTAATCCCCAAAAACCTGAGAAACATCCAAAAATACTTCCGGAAACTTTTCGATCATATCATGCGACGGTACCGAAAGATTCCATACGGGCAGTGGAAGTAAGTTTTCCTCCTGGTCTTGGGGATCATATTGAATTTAAAATACCCAAAAAAATACATCTAGAAAACAATAAAAATCCATTTTCAATCTAATCTTTCTAGCATCTCTATCCATAAACGGCAAAGGAAAATGATCTTTTCGAGAACTGCCTATCATTTAACTTCCTATAGTCTAGCAAACTCTCCAGCCCCGATAACTAAACGTGTCAGAATAAATTCATTCCTTCATTAGCAACAACTGTTATTCCAACCTTTTCTTTTGGAAACAAAATGCACAAGACTAACCCAATGGCTGTCAGAGATCGGGTAAAATCATTCCGCATCAGAAATGTTTTAGGACCTCCTTTTTTATTACCTCGTGAATTTTTGGGTTAACCCGTCTTTGACTTTGAATCGTAGGTTTGTAATAATCCTCCATCAAGATTTTGTGTGTATAAAAACGAGGGTTGATACCCTTGATGTCGGTGATTTTCTAAGCAATGGCCCCTTTATGAGATTTGAGCACCTTTAAGAAAGCATCTTTTTAATCATTTTTTAAACCTTTTGCAATAATCACTGGTAACTTGTTGTTTTCTTCCAAGAAAGCATATTCTAAGTGAGACGGTAAATCTTTTAACTCTAATTTCGGAGGCTCTTCAATTGAAGATTTTACCTCGGTCACTTCACTTTGTTTAAGGTCTATCGGAGGAAGTTGAAACGGGTCATGAGTCATCCTTAAGATAAGTATCAATTTCTTCCAAAATGAATTCGGAAGTAAACGGCTTAGACGTCGGGGTGGGATTGCCATTGGAAGATTTAGGAAATCCTAGAAATTCTAGAGCATACTCCTCACAACCCGCATCAATGATGTCGATTCGGTTTACCGACTTGTCATTTGTAGAGGAGTATCTCGTGGTTTGATCTAGATTAAAAGTGATGGCTTCGTTATCAACCCGAAGGGTTATTTCTTCTCCATAAACATCAATTAAAGCACGATCGGTCCTCAAAAAGGATCTCCCAAGTATGAGAGGTACTCGAGGATCGGCTTCGAAATCAACAACAACAAAGTCGGTAGGAAAATGAAATTTCCCAACTTTGACAAAAATGTCTTCAGCGAGTCCTTTAGGATAAGTAATTGATCCGTCTGCTAACTCTAAAGTCATTCGAGTTGGTGAAAGTTCCGGCAAAGAAAGCTTTTTCCAAATAGAAAGAGGCATAAGATTTATGCTTGCGCCAAGATCGGCCAAGGCGTGGCATACATCCATTCCTGGGAAATTACATGGAATAAGAAACTTGCCGGGATCTCCAAGCTTTTCGGGAAGCTTTTTGAGGAGCATCGCCGAGCAATTCTCGTTCAACGGTATCTTAGCTAACTCAAGCAACTTTTCCTTATTCATGAGCAAACTCTTAATCGTAGGAGCAAATCTTGGCATCAAAAGTAAAGCATCCGCGAAACTAATGTCGAAGCGCAAATCTTGAAAGATTTGGAAGATCTTCTCCATTTGATTCGAAGCTTTGTCATGAGACTTTTGATCATCACGTCGTGAAGGATATGGAATATTTGGCTTAGGTAGACTCTTCGGAATATCGGATTCTGGAATGGGAGTGGTTTTAGGCAAAGTCTTTGGAACATCGGGTTCCGGAATAGAAATGGGGAAAACCGGATGTTAGATTTGAGCGGTACTTCCTTAGAAATTTGTTTGCTCTTTATCTGTTGTCTCCTCGGTTTCTCATTCCACTACTTCTTTAGGAGAAGGATTAGTAGGAATCGAAGGTCCCTCGTAAGCAATACCACTTCGAGTAGTGATAGCTTTCATCTCACCCTTTGGGTTTGGGATTGTGTTACTCGGAAGAGTACCCGAAGTTGAGGCTTGGCTTTGAAACAATCCACAAATCATGTTTTGCAAATTATTTTGAAAAGTGGTTTGTTGATTCATCATGATGGCTTGTTGAGATTTTATCGTGTTTTGAATTTCATTCTTAAGGTCTCCTTTCAACGAGTTGATTTGATTTTGCATGTTCCTCGACATCTTATCATTATTCCTCTTGTAACTTGAAAAATCATTTGAAATCTTTTGTTGCACTTGATTATTAGGCACTTGAAAAGGTTGGTTTTGAAATCCCTGGTTTTGAAAATTTGGAGCATGATATTTTGAGCTGAAACCTTGATTTTTGAAAATTATTACCCTGATTAAAAATTATTCCCTGAACATGATTCTGATTAACCTATTTTGACCATTGTTTTGCACCGGAGCAAAACCTGGTGGTGCCATTTGATTACTAACACAGTTTGAAGGGTTAACTTGATTGTAAGTTCCCGTAGTCGCACAAGCACTAGCCTGATTGTTATCGGTAGCCGGACAATTATACCAAGAATGGGCACCACCACAAGTAACACAAGATTCCTCAACCGCCTTATCGGATCCGGGGTGACATTTTTCGTAGGATACAATCTAGACTAAGTGTCAAAAGGTTGTTCCGAAGCTTTATCGTCCCTTCATCCGTTTTACTAGATGTAGCACTCATCCTAGAAGCATTTGACCTATTACGTGAATAACGAACTTTTGACTTATTCCCAATTATGTTTGAAGCCTCTCTAGTCATTTTACTCAAAAGATTTCCACCCACCGCGGCATTTAAGGGGTCTTGTTCATTCTCGTTTAAACCATTGTAAAATGTATCAACTTGAGTTAACTCCGTAAATCCGTGATGGGGACATGCTCTAAGCAACTCCTTAAATTGTTCCCACGCTTCACTGAAAGTCTCTTCGAATTTTTGTGTAAAACGAGAAATTTCATTCTTTAAGTGAGTGGTTTTCGAAGGAGGAAAAAATTGATTCACGAACTTGGTAACAAGATCCTCCCAAGTCAAGATTGAATTTGGTGGTTCTTTCTCGTACCAATTTTGAGCGCTCCCTCCGAGGAATATGGAATCATTTCATAAGCTTTATTTTCACATGTTATGCACATTCTAAATCGTAAAGTCGAGGTAATTCTCTTGAAACTATTAATATGAGCTGAGGATCTCACTCCCTCGACGTAAAATGGGTTGTTGTAACCAAATGATGCAAATTACGTTTAATTTCAAAAATGATGGCATTGATTTCTAGTAAAACAATAGCTTCTCCGTACCCTTCCGTGGGGGCACGGAGTAGCTCCTCCATGGTACGTTCTGCCATTGGTGTAACAATAGTCTGAATCTCGGGTTCGACAATGTTAGAAACTTGTCTTCTCCGACGTCTTGGAATTGTGACGTTTGAATTGTTAGGATAATTAGAACGTCTAGTGCGCATGCACTAAAAATAAATAAAAATATTTTTTTGGTTTTTCAAAAGTTTATTCACAAACTAATTTTAACGGACAATGAGAAAGGACTACTTGAACCAATAATCAAAACTTACTTCACGTTGCTCTTAAAATTTTTACTTTTTAAGTTGAGCGTATCTCGTAAGTGACACAAAATGGTATGTTTTTTAAATCTTTGATTCGAGTTGGGAAACTTTTGATGGATAATACTCAATTGAAGGTATTATTTGTGGTGTTATTTTTACCAACTTTGTAACTTTTTTAAATTCACAAAGTAATAGAAAGAACAATATATTTTTGTATTTTTATTTTTATTCTTTACTTATACTAAAAGAAAAGAAAAATATTTTTAACTTTTTATTTTGATTTTTTGATTTTTTTTCTTAAATGCGTAACTTTCAAAAACGAAATGGTTCTTCAAACTTACGGATCAACAAACTTCAAACGAAAGTATCTTAATCACAAATCCCCGGCAACGGCGCCAAAAATGATTGCTAGGAACAATACTATACACGTAATAATATAAAATTATATAATATGATGGAAATTTCTAAATTACCCTTGGGACATAGGTTAAAAGGAAAATCTTCACAATATATATATAATTTAATACGTATGTTTAACCGGGAAGTATTGATTACGGGTCGTTATTCCCAACGATTTGTGAAATTGAAACCCGTTTTGTTGTTTGGACAATGATTTGAATTGGAAACAAAGGTTGATTTGATTATCTACTTCTAAAAATTAAAATAAGCAAATGATAACAATTAAGCACGAAAACAATAACGGGAATAAAAACGGTGGTCAAAATCCTAAATTTTTAAATTTAACTCTAAAATTAAAAAATTTTCTTTTTAAATAGACTTAATTGACTAAAAAGTAAAGTTCTAAAGAAACTTAAAACAAAAACAGAGTTGAAGATGAGCTTTAAAATACGAAAATTGATGAACGGGAAACGAATTCGTTCTTAAAAATCGAAATTTGCAATAATAAACCTACGAAGGAACATTATTTTCAATAACTTTACTATAAAAGAAATTTTTTAATAAAAGATTTATTTTTTTTTTTTATTATTTCTTTTTTATGATTTTTTTAAATTTTTAATTAAAAATAATATTTAATAATACTAAACTAATTATATAAATTCTAGGAAAAATTAAAAAAAAGGCTTATACTATTAAAACCTAGGAAAATAAGGTCGGGTCATCAACTTAACGAATAAGATACGAAATAAGCTAAAACAGCTTATAAGGCTTAATAGGGAAAAACGTGTATAAAAGTTAAATGTTGTAAGAGTTTAACGAAAAAGACCCCAGGGCGCAGTGGTAGTGAGTGTGTGGTGTGTGTTATAAAAGGGTTGAGGGTGTTGAGGTCGGGGGTTCGAGTCTTGCTCACCCCCGATTTCCACCTTCCCTTTTTTTTATTTTTAAAAACTTATAAAAGCAAAGTTTTAGAACAGCTGAAAATAAGCATTTTATTAAAAGATTTTTTTTATGAGAAAAGCACTAATTATGTTGTTAATTAGCTTATAACTTGACAGAAATTCTTAGCTCTTATTTTTAAAGAATTTTTTAGAACTTTTACAGCTAATAATGCTAAAAACTACGACAAAAAACCACTTCTAAGACTAAGTTAAACTCTAATAAGCTTCTAGAGAATAAACTAAAAAAGCCTGAAATCTCAAAAAACTCAAACAGTACTTTACTAATGTTACGTACTGCTAAGCTTTTTACTTTAAAGCTACCTAAACTACTAAGAGCTAGACAGCTCTTGGGAAAAGCTTAAATGAGCATATTCTACTCTTCTTAACCTATTAAGCTAAATCTGCACAAAAATATGCACCAAGTTAACAATTCATAAGCTAATTCACATTTATGTGGTATGCGTTTTAAATACAACATACCTTTCAAATTTATAAATAGGACTTAATATGACCTCAAAACGTACCAATATACATTGTAATTTGTAATGGTTTTCCATTATATTATGCAGGAAACAGATATCGACAAAGGACGAAAAACCAAGCCAAAAATGACAAAACCGGGCAAGGAGTGGAAAGCGGTGAAAGCCAAAGTCAAATCAAAGCCAAAAAGTCATCAAAGAAAATTTAACTTTAGGGACCAAATTTGCTAAATCCCAAAGTTGTGTAACAAGGATAAATACTACAAGGACTGAAGTTGTAAAGATGCCATATATAACTTTAGGGGGCCATTTCTGCAAATCCCTAAGGTATTCCACCCAAGGTCCTTTGTTGCCAAAGCACTATAAACCCTCAGGGACTATTTGTGCCAATCCCCCAAAAGTTTACACACCACAAGGACGAATCATGCAATAAACCCATACAAGTTGAAGGGCTTTAGTTTCGCATCTCCTCAAAGTTGTATTACATAAGGACTTAACTTGCAATCCCTTTATACATTGAGGGACCAAAGTTGCCTTAACCTCAAACCCTCACCCTTGACAACACACACACCTGTTATAACCATTTTTCCCGCCAAAACCCTGATCCACTGTTCACGCTTCCCTGCCCCCCTCCTCGACCATTGTTCACCCTCAGCCAAAAATGTCACCACCACTCTCCCCCACCTCACAAACCAACAAGGCCAAGCTGGCAATCCTAAGTACAACCATTGACCAACAAAGATCAACGGTGTAGATCATCACATTGGGCTCCAAAGGCAAATTTAATTGCTTAGTGAGCGATGATTTCGCACTCACACAACAAGCACAAGCTGAAGCCTCTCTCTCTAAAGAAGCACATCAAGATACCTCTAGAATGTTCATTAGCTTAATATAAATAGGCCATCTTGTAAGCCCATTGGGGCAGTTAGTTTGGAGAGTTAGTTTTAGTTTTAACCTAGTGTGTTTTTAAAATCATTTTAAGTTATTGTCTTTTAAATTCTAAGTATTGTAAACTGTTTTAGCATTAATGAAGATTTGAAGTTTTTCTTAGTTAAGCCTTGAATTATTGTGTTAACTTATGTTCTAAAAGCTCATATAAGCTCTTAAATAGCTCTTTTGTAACCTGTTTCAATATTAAAAAAAATTACTTAGATATAAAAATCTGTTAAGAAAAACACAAAAAAAAAATCACTCCTCAAAATTACCTCAACAAAATATTGGATGATAAGCAAACAATGGAAGTGCTTATTGACCCCACTAGCTTGTTTTTAACAAGCTAGAGCTTGTAGAATCTTTTTATAAGCCCTGTTTTGAGCAAGGGTGTTGTAAGTCTATTTTTTTTCTTATTTACTGTAGATTTGCTTATTCCTGCTTATTTTGTGCTTATCTTTGCTTGTTTATGTGTTTTTATGCTTATTGTCATTTATTGTTGCTTATTTTGTCCTTTGTTTGAGTTTTACCTTAAAACTGCCATTTTTTTGTGAAATTTAACATTTGCTTAACTAGCTTATTGGAGTGCTTATTTGCTGTTTAAACTTGCTTATTATTGTTTTAATAGCTTATTTGATATCTGGTCAAAGGAGTTTATTCATAAAAATATCAAGTTATTAAGCAAAATAGTTGAAAACAGTTTTAAAAGGGGTGTTTGGCATAAGCCTCAAATTGTGTTTAAAATTAGTATTGGGTTATTAGCCAACTTGGATGAGCTTATTTTCAATCTTAATAGCTATTTTTTAGGTTTGTTAGATTTACTGTTTTGATTTTAAGCCTTTTCTATAAGTTGTATAGAACTGTTAGGGTAAAAATAGTTCTAGATAGCTTATTAGCTTAAGCTTGGTTTAGCTACTTATTTTTGTGATTTTCATGCATATTTAGGTCTTAGTTAAGTAGTGTAAGTGTCAGGAAATGTGCATTTAGTCTTAATACTTTTTGTCAAATTTTAGTTAAGTAGTGAAAAATGAAGATTTTGCTTTTTCAAATGCTTATTGTTTGCCTTATGTGAATTTTACAAATTACTTTTTGAGTGTTGATTATGTCTTTAGGTATAAATTTAATCTGCTTTTAGGTTTTGAAGACCAGAAGGGATCTTTAGGCTTGCTTAATTTTAAGCTCAAAAGTGCTACTTTGTGCTTTTTGAAAGTCTGTCAAAAATTTTCTAAGTGTTGAGTCAGTGTGAAATAGCTTTTTCCTTTAGCTTTTTAAGTTCTTAATTGAATTTTAAACTCTATTTTGAATGGTGATTATTAAAGCTTATTGGATAAGATTTTCAGTGGCATAAGCCACTAAGCCATAAGGATCCTTTTGCTAGCTTATTTTTAAGCTAGAAAAGACCTTTTGGGCTTTACCTAATCAGTTACTAACTCCAGTTTAGTACGCTGAAAGCATTTTTGCTTATTGAAGCTTATTAGCTTATTGTTTTTGCTTATTTAGGATTAGCTTAGCTTTTTAGGATAGATTAAGCCCATTTTAGCTTATTTTCCTTTTTAGAGTAAATTTTAAGTGTTTATTAGTTTTTTAGCTTATTTGCCATTCTAGCTTATTTTAGTTGCTAATTTTTGTTCTTATGTGCTTATTAGATATTGCTTATTGTCTGTCTTAGCTTATACTAAGTTTTCATTTGCTTATTTGCTTTAAAAAAGCATATTAGTAGCTCTTTTTAGTTTTAGTTTTTTAAAAGCTTAACTGTGGACATTTCTTGTGCTTATTTAAGTGCTTATTTTTAAGTTATATATTTTTTGTCTTTTTTAAAGTTGCTTATTTTTAGCTTGTTCAAAAAGTTGTAAAAAATAGAAATAAAAAACATAGGGATTAGGGGAGGCCCCAAGTAAGCAGGGCTCGAACTTGGGACCTCAACCCCATCTACCAACGTTTTATAACACACACTCACTACCGCTGTGCTACAATAGCTCATTCGGTAGTGAGTTGCCACAAACCTTCAATTTATTATCCATTTTAGCCATTAAAGCCCATAAGCTGTTTTACTTATTACGGCTTATTATAGCCCAATTTTCTAGCTTTTATTTTTTATAGAAACCAGTACACCTTAATCCACTTTTCTGTATTTTTTTCACATTTTTCCAACTTTGTTTGCTATTTTTTATCATTTATTTTCTTTAAATTTGTTTTTTAATTATTAAAAATTAAATAAAAATCAAAAAAATATATTTCTTTTTTTAAAAATTTTCTTTTGTCATATTACACTTAGGAAAAATAGAAAAACTTTCGTAAGGTTATTTTTGCAAAATTTTTATTTTTAAAGAACAGGATTAAGACCCCGTTCTCGTTTTCTCGTTTTTGAACTCAATTTAACTCCGTTTTCGTTCTAGTCTTCTTAATTCTTACTTTTTAGTCAATTACTTTTAGGAAAAGTAAAAAATTTCACTTTAGGATTAATATTTCAAATTTTAGGTTTTTAGTCACGTTCGTTTTTAATTTCCGTTCCCGTTTTTGCGTTTTTCTTAAATTGATTTTGCTTAGGGTTTTTCTTTTATTCGTTTTTGCATATTATTCATAGTTTTAGAAAATCAAATCCATATTTTTCCAATTCAAGCAGTGATATTCAACCAGTCTTCCGATTTTTTCAATTCACTCCTCTTGGGGATAACGACCCGGGAATTCTATATTACCAGGATTTCATTGATATTTTTGAGTTTCTTATTATATGTATTTTTATATTTATTTTATTTATATTATATAGTAAGAAAGAAAATTATTAATCGATTTTTGGCCCTCCGCCGCTGCCGGGAGAGGAGTGGAAAAGGTTTGTCATTTCGAGTTGATTACTTTGCTTGATGTTGTGAATATTTTCTTTTTTAATCTTATAAAAAAAACAAAAAAAAAATAAATAAAAGAAGAAAAAACAAAAAGATAAAAACATTGTCTTTAATTACAATAAAATCACAAGTTGTTAAAAGACCCAACATATAATACTTTCAATGAAGTTTTATCATTAAAAAGTTCCCAAACCAAAGATCTGAAAATTTACCTTTTGTAGCACTTGCGGCGTCGGTTCACCTTTTAAACATGATAAACAACTCAAAGAGGGGTTTATGGTAGGTTGTTCATTGGAACGACTGACCCTAAAGGAAAAAATGTTTTTAATAGCTTCGCGCGTTCCTATTCCTCGCTCTTTGTGCGTTTTTCTTTACGAGAAGTTACCGAGAAGCTGTTGATTATCAGGTTTAAGTTGTCTTTTTTCATTGTCCGTTATTAACAATAAATTGTGAATTATTTTTGATAAAACCAAAAGAACAAAAGAATAGTGTAATATTTTCTTTTTATACTTTGTGCGTTGGCACTCGTTCTCAATCCTCCGTATCTTAACCACCCACAACAACAAGCCCCAATGGCTATTTGGGGTTGAACCTATTTAATCTTGAGTAAACATTGTAATCCAGCTCCTCTCGTAGGACGTTATGGACGCTATAATCGGTACTATGCGCAATTGCTCAAAAGTAACCACCGAGGGTTACGAGGTTGCCAATCGTTGGCCCGAAATCACGCGGAGCAAACTTTAAGCTTAAGCTCGGGTTGCTACCTCATTCAAAACAAGCAATTCTTTGGACATGAAAAAGAGGACCCTCATGCTCACATCCGTTATTTCAACAAGATCACTTCTACGATGAAGTTCCCGAACGTCCCGAGTACATCGGTAAAGCTTATGCTTTTCCTATTTTCCCTCGAGGGGGCCGCTCGGATTTGGCTTGAGAAAGTAAACCCTCGATCGATTAATTATGGGATGTCTTGTTTCGATATTCATCAAAAAAATCTTCGAATGAAAATCACGAGTTTTCACAGATTTGATGAGAACATTTTATTGAGGCATGGGACGATTCAATCGATCTTCGTCGGGCATGTCAACATCAATGGATTTCAGAAATGCATTCAACTCGACTACTTTCTACAATGCTTGGAAACTCTAATATTCAAGATTCGTTACATTCCGCGCGGGTGTAATTTTTGGATAAATGGTCTCTGATTGCCTAAGACGCATTGAAAGCAATCCAAAGTCATAATTCACGTAACAAACCGGTTGTTGCAAAAGTGAGTTCGAGCACTTCTACCCCCGGTATTTCTTCTGATGTTGCTGAACTGAAAGATATGGTGAAAGCCTTACTTCTTGATAAGAAAAATCAATCTCCCGCTCCCACTCCCGTAAAAGCAGTCGAGGAAAGTTGTGTTACTTGTGGTGGTACTCATTCGTACCAAAATTGTCCCGCCACCAATGGCAACGTTTATCGTGACAATATTAATGTAGTCTATAAGTCGCCGCAGCTAAATATCAACAGAAATGACGGTTACGAGCCCGATTTCTAATCAAATTCGACCTCCCGGTTTTCCTCCCGTTCAAAACAATCAAGGAAATAATCAAAACCGCTACAACCAAAACCAGGGGAATAATTACAATCAAGGATCAACTTACCAACCCCCGGTTAATCAAGGTTAAATTTACCGACCTCAGGTTATTCAACCTCCTGCTTATCAAGGTCCCGCTTATCAAGCCCCAGCTCCTCAAATTCAAGGTGTATCAAAGGAAGATTTTCAAGCCTACGTAAAGGCTAATGATGCTGTGATGAGGAACATGCAAACTCAAGGTCAAAACATGCAAAATCAATTGACCAATCTAATGGACAGCTTTCCAAATTGTCTTCCAATACCGCCTCTACTTCAGGTTCGGGAACTCTCCCAAGTAACACCGTTACTAACCCGAAGGAGGAACTTGAAGGTATTTACCCCCGAAGTGGTGTTGTTACAAGGACCCACGGATTCTACTACATTTCTCCTAAAGTATTAGAACATGGAGAACGAGGTCACAAAGGTCACAATGCCTGACTACTAATAACGGAAGCCACAAAAGAACGTCAAACCTCCGGTTGCCCTGTTGTCCATCATGAATCAATCTCTGAGCCCATAATTGCTCCCGTTAGTGCTCTGATGCCTAACCAAAAAAAATCAATTCCATTTCCTTCAAGAAGAAATGATGAAAGGCGCCGTGAAAAAGCTAACGACCAAATTGAGAAATTCTATGAAATCTTTAGAGATTTGAGTTTCGAAATTTGCTTTCGGATGCTTTATTGCGTATGCCAAAATTCAGCCTAGACTCTATATCTTTTATCGGAAATACAAAGAAAAGTTGAGTGGAGATGGCTAGAACTTCATTGAACGAGAATTGCTCGGCGGTTCATCCTCAACAAGTTACCGAATAAAAACTTGGGAGACCCTGGTCCGATTTTCTTATTCGATGGGAAATTTACAGGATTTAATACATGGAACGCTTGCCGTCTTGGCGCAAGCTTTAATCTTATAGCCATTTTCCGTATGACCCAGAAAAATCTTTCTCTTCTCGAACTAACCCCGACTTGCATGACGCTAGAACTAGCGGACCGTTCGATCTCTGAACTGATCGGTATCGCCGAAGATGTCTATGTAACAGTGGGAAAGTTCTAATTTCCAGCAGATTTTGTGGTCGTAGATTTTGAGCCAGACCCCCGAGTACCTTTAATTCTCAGGGAGGAGTTTCTTAAAGACCAGTCATGCATTGATAGATGTATACGAAGGTGAAATAACCCTTCGTGTTGCAGTTGGGCCATACATTTAATTGGACCAAAATTCGAGATACACGGCTAATTTCATCATATGACGGCAAACCGATTGAACGTATTGTTATGGGCTTGTGAAGAATACTCTCAAGAAGTTCGTGGTTTCTCTAAGTGATCTCGATGCATCCCATCTTTACTATGATCCAATCGTTTCTATCTTCTTCTCGACTCGAAACTCATTCGGGACAGTGATTTTCTCTTTTTTAAGGAGCCAACTCTTTTCTTCTATAGAGGATGATCCACTTCACGGAAGTTGATCCGACTTTATGATGACCTGCATGGGGACATTCTTTCCTCGAAAGCAAATTCTTATAGTGATCCTCACAATCCCTCCCAATCAAGGAAATTATTTTCTAGAAATTCAAAAAGATCTTAAAATTTGTGAAGCAAACAATGAAAAATCTTTAGTTAATGAGCCCCCCGAGGTTGAACTCAAGGACTTGCCACCTCATTTAGAATATGCATTTTGGAAGGAAAGCAAGTTGCCCATCATAATGCAAATGATTTAAAGAATGAGAGGAAATGGGCCGCTTCTGTTCAAGGTTCTAAGTCCCTCAAGCGAGCATCGCTTGGAAAACTCTCGATTTTTAAGGGTATTACCAGAGTTTTTTTACTCATAAATTCTTATGGAAGAGGACTACGAATCGGCGGTTCAGCATCAAAGGCGGGTAAATCCGAAAATCCACGACGTCATCAAAAAAGAGGTTGAAAAACTTCTTGACGCCGGATTAATTTATCCGATCTTTGACAGTCCATGGTAAGCCCGGTGCACTGGGTACCGAAAAAAAGGTGGCATGACCGTCGTCAAAATTGATGAAATGATTTTATTAGACTCGATTGGTCACCGGGTGGAGAGTGGCATTGACTATATAAGTTGAATGAGCTACCGAAAGGTCCACTTTCCCATTTGCCCTTTATGGATCAAATGCTCGAAAGACTCGCGAGAAACTCATACTATTGTTTCCTCGATGGCTTCTCGGGTTATTTTCAGATTTACCATAGACCAAGGACATGAAAAAGACAGCATTCCCTTGCCCATACTGAAGTTTGCTATCGCGCATGCCTTTTGGGCTATGCAATGCATGGCACGTTTCAACGATGTATGATGAAAATCTTCCATGACATGATTGAAACGACAATGGAAGTGTTTATGGATGACTTTTCAGTCTTCGGGGATTCTTTCTCTACATGCCTATCTCATTTGGAAAAAAATGTTAAAACGGTGTGAAGACACCAATTGTGGTTTCCCCTAAACTGGGAGAAAAGCCATTTTATGGTGAAGGAAGGCATTGTTCTTGGACACAAAATCTAAGTCGGGAATTGAGGTCGACCGAGCTAAAGTTGACGTTATCGCCAAGCTCCCTCACCCGACTACTGTGAAAGGTGTCCGTAGTTTTCTTCGGCATGCCGTTTTACCGACGTTTCATACAAGAGCTTTCAAAAAATAGCCCGCCCATTGATCACCTGCTGACATAAAGAGAACTCCATTTTTTTCTTAAAGAGTGTATTCAAATCCTTTATTCACTTAAAAGTAAATTGATCGAGGCTCAATTTTGATTGCTCCCGAATGGACTTGCCCTTCGAACTCATGTGTGATGCAAGCGACTTGTGCAAATTGGGTCAGTCTAGGCAACGAAAAATCAAAGCATTTCCAACCAATTACTATGCCATGCAAACTTGACGGAAGCGAAGCACTCTACACTACGACCGAAAAAGAATTGCTTGCCGTAGTGTACGCTTTTTAGAAATTTGGTCATATTCTCGTTTTGTCCAGAGATAGGTTTACTGACCATTCTGCTATAAAAGTTCTCTACGCTAAAATGGAGGCTAAGCCAAGACTAATGCGGTGGGATCCTTTTGCTCCAATAATTCGATGTTATCATCCGAGACAAAAAAGGATGAAGAAAATCTGGCCGCCGATATCTTTCCAGTCTTGAGAAACCTCATCATATATAAACTCGACACAAGGGAAAATGACAGAAATATTTCCCCTCGAAATCTTGGATCGGTTGCTCTTCATGTTGATAGTTACCCCATGGTTTGGGTGGTGGTGATTTCGCAAATACCTTGCGGGAATTTATTGTAAGGAATGTCATCCAGTTGAAAAAACAAGTTTTTCAAAGATGTCAAAACTACTTCTCGGATGACCCCTTCTTGTTCAGATATGTGCGGATCAAGTTGATCCGGCGTGTATGCACGGCAAGAAGCTCGTGACTTACTCGAAGCTTGCCACAATGGACTCCGGGGACATCACGTGCAAATCTTACCGCTCAAAAAGGTCTTTGAGCCGGATTCTTTTGGCTTCAATTTTACAAAGATGCCCACGAGTAGGTTAAAATTGAGGACTCGTGCCAAGACACGAAAATTTCACAATAGGGATGTGAATGCTCAAAATTCCCATCCAAGTTTGTGAAATATTTGAGTTTTGGGGTATAGATTTCATGGGTCTAATTCCATCATCAAAAATGAAACAATTACATACTTGTAGCTGGTCGATTACTTGTCAAAATGGGTTGGAAGCAAAGGCGTCATAATACGACGCCGAGTAGTTTGCAAATTCTTAAATCTCTTCTTAGCCGAATTCGGTGGCCCTGTTTACATCATCAGTGATCGTGGAACACATTTTGCAATGGACCAGTTTGCAAAGGTCGTGCTTAATTATGAAGTCACTCATCGTCTCTCCACCGCGTATCACCCACAGACAGTGGGCAGGTTTGAGTATCGAATCGTGGGCTTAAAAGAATCTTGTAAGGAAGTAGGCAGATCGTGCCTCTTGGGTCGGACAAACTAGTTGACGCTCTCTGGGCCTTCCGTACTGCGTACAAAACACCATGGGTGCTCTCCGTACAAGATTGTTATAGGAAAAGGCATGTCATATGCCGGTGAATTGGTGCACAAAGCTTACTGGGCTTAAGCATGAATACTTTGATCTCAAGTCCTCCTCTTAAAACTCAGATTGAAAAATTTTATCCGGCAAGTTGATATTTCCCGCTGGTCAGGACCACTTTACCATTGTTATGGGTCTTTCAATATGGCACCGTTGAGTTATCAAATATCCGGACCATACTTCAAAGTTAAATGGTCATCGTCTTAAGCACTTCTTGGAGGGGATGTCCTACTGATGGATAATCCCGATCTCCAAACTTCCCTAAGGACAATTAAATTTAGGGATTGGGTCAAGCTAAGTGACCTTAAACAAGCGCTTCGTGGGAGGCACCCCATGCTTATCTTAGTTTATCCGTAGTTATGTTATGTAGTAATGAATAAGTGTTTTTGTTGTGAGGAGGCTTGCCTCTTTCCTTTTCCGTGTTTTGTGTTTTGTGTTGTATTGTCCAGGATGTCCCGGATTTTTGAAGCCTCTCGTGCTCGCGGTTTTTGTCCTTCGATCACAAGAGCTTCAAATCCTCAGCTTCATTTTGGGAATCCGATATCCAAATCTTATCGACTAACGTTTATCTTTAAGCATACTTATTAAACGGGTTAGGATTTGCGTAGAGACCCTTCGTAAAACATTGAGGACAATGTTTCATTCTAGTATGGGGGGATCTTGGATTTGATTGTGCCTGCAGCTGTTGTTTTCACGTAATCCCGTTTTTACAACTAAAAAATTTCAAAAAAATGAAAAAATTTCAAAAATAAAATAAGTGTTTTGTCACAATTTTGACTTTTCTGCTGGGTAGTATAGAAGAGTAAATTTTCGAACCGTTCGAGCGTGTTGAGCTCTAGCTTGTTCCTTAACATTTAGGCTAAGTGTTCCCGAATATCGCGAAGAACGAAAAATGATAGAGTTAAGTATGAGTTGGATGCTAAAACATGGATTATTGGAACATTTAAGAGCTCATGTCGATGTAATTGCGCTTTTTTCCATAAGCTCTTAACCTGATTAATATACGTGCTATTTTTGGAGATTAAACTTAAATCAATAATTTTTATGTAGTATATAGCAAAAAATTTAGCCTTAGTTCAAATTTATACTTGAATTTTTCAAAAAGAAGTCTTCTCTATATCATGAAAAAAAAAATGATGAAATTTGAAAAATTATATTTTTTATATAATAAATAAAACTATGGGCTGATAAAAGTTTGTTTGCATCTTGACGGCTACAACACAATGTTGCTGCCTTCTAAAGAAAGCTATAGTTAAGAATTATAATCCGTGACTGATAAAAAGTTGCTGCTTCTTGCCGGCTCACTAAACTGACTGTTGCAGCCTTCCAAAATGTCGAGGGTTACAATTGCATAAATGTTTAATATTAAGTGTGAATTAATAAATAAATCTCTTTTTGTTAAATTTAAATATGTTTTTGAACTTTGACTATTCTATTTTATAAGCTATGTCTATACGAGAAACCTAAGAGTTTTTTAAACCTAAGGTCCGTGAGTCCCGATACTAGTCTCTGTGGGGTGTCAAAAGCCTCTGGTTCAACCTTTTAACCGTAAGGTTGGGATGTGTCGAGACGAAAGTCGCTACATGGGATGATCTCGCCTTCAAACTCATTATTCTCGGGTGAATCGTGGAAAACATAGAAATTATGAAAACGTTGATCCATGGTTGAAATTCAAAATGCACATACACCTAATATGTTAATTAATTGTCGGGTGTGAAAAGTTCACAAGTTGCAAATATGGGTAGTGCTAGCATCTTAACTCATAGTTAGCGGTGATTTCGTTTTAAGATTGGTTTGGATAAATGAAAAGTCGGGACGATGAATTTATCCTTTTTGGGGCATTCTCGGAATCGAAATGCATCTTGTTCTAGTTCCTAAAAGTTATAACATAACGAAAGTCAAAGTTCTAGTTCGTTTTGGCTTAATATATGAAAAGTACATAAAAAATGAGAAAATGAAAAGAAACAAAAAAAATATGTAGGAATAAAGTATATATTAAATAATGGGTATCGAGGGGGGCTTTTAAAAAACATATTAGTCTTTAAATTCCCCTTGACGAACACTTAGCTAATTTTCGAGGTTATTAGTCGAGGGGGATCGATATTCTTAGTTTTCTAAGTGCTTACTTCATAGCATTGCGTGAGGACACGACAATGTCTTAGTATGAGGGATTTTTGGTAAGCGATTAATTGAACATTACCTTCAACATAAAATTCGGACTAAATTGACCAAAAACGTTCCAAAAAACATGTATTTTTATGTTTTTCCACTTATATTGTGCCAGGAAACGGATCTCGACAATAGGACAAAAAAACCAAGCCAATAATGACAAAACCAGGGCACGGAGTGGAAAAAAAGCGTGGAAAAGCAAAGTCAAATCAAGCAAAAAGTTATCAAAGTAAATTCAATTTAGGGTCCAATTGCCAAATCCCAAAGTTGTTTGAAACAAGTTAAATAATACAAGGATGAAGTTGTAAGATGGTCATATATAACTTTAGGGGTTATTTCTGCCAAACCCTATATTTGTACACAAGGACCAATTGTTGCCAAGCACCTCTGAAACCTTCAGGGACTGTTTATGGCAATTACCCAAAGTTTACGCACAACTACGGACGAATCATGCAATTAACCCTTACAATTTAGGGTTTGTTTTGCCATCTCCTCAAAGTTGTATTACACTAAGGGACTTAACTTGCAATCCCTTTTATAACATTGAGGGACCAAAGTTGCCTTAACCTCAACCCTCACCGTGACTAACACACACACCTGTTATAACCATTTTTTCCCGCATAACCCTGTCCACTGTTCACGTTCCCTGTCCCCTCATCGTTCCACTGTTACTCCAGCCAAAAATGTCACCACCACTCTCCCCCACCTCACAAACCAACAAGGCCAAGCTGGTAATCCTAAGTACAACCATTGGCCAACAAAGATCAACGGTGTAGATCATTTATCTTGGGCTCAAGAGGCATATTTAAGGGCTAGATGGAGGCTTATGATTCACTCAACACAACAAGCACAAAAGCTGAAGCCTCTCTCCTCTAAGAGCATTCAAAAGATACTCTAGAATGTTCATTAGCTTAATATAAATAGGCCATCTTGTAAGCCCATGTAGGCAGTTAGTTTTAAGAGAGTTTTAGTTTTCAACAGCAGTGTGTTTTTAAATATAAAAAAAATTTTTCCCAGTTTAAGTTATTATTCTTTTAAATTCTAAGTATTGTAAACTTATTTTAGCATTAATGACGATTTGAAGTTTTTCTTAGTTAAGCCTTGAATTATTGTGTTAACTTATGTTCTAAAAACTCATATAAGCTCTTAAATAGCTCTTTTGTAACCTGTTTCAATATAAAAAATTTACTTAGATATAAAATTTGTTAAGAAAAACACAAAAAAATCACTCCTCAAAATTACCTCAGCAAAATATTAGATGATAAGCAAACAATGAAAGTGCTTATGGACCCCACTAGCTTGTTTTTAACAAGCTAGAGCTTGTAGAATCTTTTTATAAGCCCTATTTTAAGCAAAGGTGTTGTAAGTCTCTCTTTTTCTTATTTTTCTTATTTACTGTAGATTTGCTTATTCCTGCTTATTTTGTGCTTATCCTTGCTTGTTTATGTGTTTTTATGCTTATTGTCATTTATTGTTGCTTATTTTTGTCCTTGTTTGAGTTTTACCTTAAAACTGCCATTTTTAGTGAAATTTGACATTTGCTTAACTAGCTTATTGGAGTGCTTATTTGCTGTTTAAACTTGCTTATTTTTATTTTTATAGCTTATTTGATATTCTGGTCTAGGAGTTTATCATTAAAATTCAAGTTATTAGCAAATTGTTGAAAAAACAGTTTAATGGGGTGTTCTGCATAAGCCTCAAAATAGGTCAAAATGGTTTCAAAATAGTTTGGGTTACTTAGCCAACTTTGGTGAGCTTATTTGCAATCTTAATAAGATGTTTTTTATCGGTTATTAGTTTAAAAGTTTGATTTTAAGCATTTTCTATAAGTTGTATAGAACTGTTAGGGTAAAAATAGTTCTAGATAGCTTATTAGCTTAAGCTTGGTTTAGCTACTTAATTTTGTGATTTTCATGCATATTTGGGATTTAATTAAGTAGTGTAAGTGTTAGGAATGTGATTTAGTCTAATACTATTTGTAAATTTTAGTAAGTAGTGAAAAATGAGATTTTGCTTTTTCAGATGCTTATTGTGAATTTCAAATACTTTTGTGTGTTGATTATGTACTTTTAGGTCTAAATTTAATTTGCTTGTAGGTTAGAAGACCATAAGGATCCTTTAGCTTGCTTAATTTTAAGCTCAAAAGTGCTACTTTGTGCTTTTTGAAAGTCTGTCAAAAAATTTTTAAGTGTTGAGTCAGTGTGAGATAGCTTTTTCCTTTAGCTTTTTAAGTGGTTTTAATTGAATTTCAAACTTAATTTTGAAGGGTGATTATTAAAGCTTATTGGATATGCTTTTCAGTAGCATAAGAACTAAGCCTATAGGATCTTTTGACTAGCTTATTTTTAAAGCTAGAAAAGCTTTTTGGGCTTTTCACCTAACAGTACTAACTCCAAGTTAGTACTGCTGAAGCATTTTTGCTTATTGAAGCTTATTAGCTTATTGTTTTTGCTTATTTAGGATTAGCTTAGCTTTTTAGGTTAGATTAAGCCCATTTTAGCTTATTGTCCTTTCGTTTAGAGCTTATTTAAGCTTATTTGCATTTTAGAGTTAAAATTTTAGTGTTTATTAGTTTTTTTGCTTGTTTGCCATTTAGCTTATTTTAGTTGCTTCTTTTTGTTTTAGTGATTATTAGATATTGCTTATTGTACTGGTTTGCTTATACTAAGTTTTTCAATTTGTATTATTTGCTTTAAAAAGCAAAACAGTTTGCTCTTTTAGTTTTAAGTTTAAAGCTTAACTGTGACTTTCTTGTGCTTATTTAAGTGCTTATTTTTAAGTTATAAATTTTTTTCTTTTTTAAAGTTGCTTATTTTTAGCTTGTTCAAAAAGTTGTAAAAAAAATGGAAATAAAAAACGTTGGGATTAGGGGAGCCCAAGGTGCAGAGGCTTTATACTTGGGACCTCAACCCATCTACCAATGTTTTATATACACACTCACTACCGCTGTGGACAATAGCTCATCCGGTAGTGCAGTGTGTGTTAGTAAAACATTGCAGATGGGGTTGAGGTCCAAGTTCAGCCCCTGCTCACTTGGGGCCTCCCCTAATCCCAACGTTTTTTATTTCCATTTTTTTTACAACTTTTTGAACAAGCTAAAAATAAGCAACTTTAAAAAGACAAAAAATTTATATAACTTAAAATAAGCACTTATAAGCATCACAAGGAATGTCACAGTTTAGCCTTTTAAAATTAAAACTTAAAAAGAGCTAACTTACTATTTCCATACCATCGTTTGGCTTGTTTTTAAAGAAATAAGAAATGAAAACTTTTGTTCATAAGCTAAGACAAATAATAAGCAATATCTAATAAGCACTTAAGAACAAAAATTAGCAACTAAAATAGCTAAGAATGGCAAATAAGCAAAAAAACTAATAAACACTTAAAAATTTACTCTAAAAAGGCAAATAAGCTTAAATAAGCTCTAAACTAAAGACAATAAGCTAAAATGGGCTTAATCTATCCTAAAAAGCTAAGCTAATCCTAAATAAGCAAAAACAATAAGCTAATAAGCTTTAATAAGCAAAAATGCTTTAGCAGTACTAACTTGGAGTTAGTACTGTTAGGTGAAAAGCCCAAAAGGCCTTTTCTAGCTTAAAAATAAGCTAGCAAAAGGATCCTTATGGCTTAGTGGCTTATGCCACTGAAAAGCTTATCCAATAAGCTTTAATAATCAACATTCAAAATAGAGTTTGAAATTCATATTAAGCACTAAAAAAGCTACAGGAAAAAGCTAGTTTACATTGACACCAACACTTAAAAATTTTTTGACGACTGTTTCAAAAAGCACAATAGTAGCACTTTTGAGCTTATAATTAAGCAAGCTATAGGATCCTTATGGTCTTCTTAACCTACATGCTAATTATTTTTAGACATAAAAGCAACAATAATCAACACCTCAAAAAGTATTTTGAAATTCACAATAAGCATCTGAAAAAGCAAAATCTTCATTTTTCACTACTTAACTAAAATTTGACAAAAAGTATTAAGACTAAATGCACACTTCCTGACACTTACACTACTTAATTAAGAGACCTAAATATGCATGAAAATCACAAAAATAAGTAGCTAAACCAAGCTTAAGCTAATAAGCTATCTAGAACTATTTTTACCCTAACAGTTCTATACAACTTATAGAAAAGGCTTAAAATCAAACTTTTAAACTAAGAAACCTATAAAAATAGCTTATTAAGATTGCAAATAAGCTCACCAAAGTTGGCTAAGTAACCCAAACTATTTTGAAACCATTTTGACCTATTTTGAGGCTTATGCCAAACACCCTTTTAAACTGTTTTAAACTATTTTGCTTAATAACTTGTATTTTTATGAATAAACTCCTTAGACCAGATATCAAATAAGCTATAAAAATAAAAATAAGCAAGTTTAAACAGCAAATAAGCACTCCAATAAGCTAGTTAAGCAAATGTCAAATTTCACTAAAAATGGCAGTTTTAAGGTAAAACTCAAACAAGGGACATAATAAGCAACAATAAATGAAAATAAGCGAAAAACACATAAAAAGACTAAGCGGATAAGCACAAAATAAGCAGGAATATGATAAATCTACAGTAAATTAGAAAAAATAAGAAGAAAGAGAGACTTTTACATACACCTTTGATTAAAATAGGGTTATATAAAAGATTCTACAAGCTCTTGCTTGTTAAAAAAACAAGCTAGTGGGTCCTAAGCACTTCATTGTTTGTTATCATCAAGTTTTACTTGAGGGTTATTTTGAGGATGTGATTTTTTTTGTGTTTTCTTAACAGTGTTTTAGATCTAAGGTAAAATTTTTTTATATTGATAAAGGTTACAAAGAGCTATTTAAGAGTCGTATTTGAGTTGTATAGAACATAAGTCTAACACCAATAATTCCAGGCTCTAACTAAGAAAAACTTCAATCGTCATTATGCTAAAATAGTTTTACAATACTTAGAATTTTAAAGATAATAATTAAAATATGATTTTTAAAAAAACACACTAGGTAATACTAAAACTCTCTAATACTAAATGCCTACATGGGGCTTTCAAGTAAGGCCTATTTATATTAAGCTAATGAACATTCTAGGAGGTATCTTTGATGTGCTTCTTTAGAGAGAGAGGCTTCAGCTTGTGCTTGTTGTGTGAGTGAAATCATAAGCTCATCTTAGCCATAAATATGCCTTTGAGCCCCAAAGATAAATATTACATCCGTTGAATCTTTGTTGGCCAATGGTTGTACTTAGGATTGCCAGCTTGGCCTTGTTGGTTTGTGAGGTGGGGGAGAGTGGTGGTGACATTTTTGGCTGGAGGTGAACAGTGGTCGATGAGGGGGACAGGGAAGCGTGAACAGTGGATCAGGGTTTTGGCGGGAAAAATGGTTATAACAGGTGTGTGTGTTGTCAGGGGTGAAGGTTTGAGGTTAAGGCAACTTTGGTCCCTCAATGTTATAAAAGGGATTGCAAGTTAAGTCCTTAGTGGTAATACAACTTTGAGGAGATGGCAAAACAAACCCTTCAAATTGTAAGGGTTTATTTTGATGATTCGTCCTTGTGGTGCGTAAACTTTTGGGGAATTGGCATAAACAGTCCCTGAAGGTTTATAGGTGCTTTGCAACAATGGTCCTTGGTGGTACAAATTTAGGGGTTTGGCAGAAATAACCCCCTAAAGTTATATATGACATCTTTACAACTTCAGTCCTTGTAGTATTTATCCTTGTTACACAACTTTGGGATTTGGCAAATTTGGTCCCTAAAGTTGTATTTTCTTTGATAACTTTTTGGCTTTGATTTGACTTTGGCTTTTCCACGCTTTTCCACTCCGTGCTTGGTTTTGTCATTTTTGGCTTGGTTTTTTGTCCTTTTGTCGGATATCCGTTTCCTGCACAAAATAAGTGGAAAACATAAAAATACAATGTAATTTTTGTTCGGTTTTTGGGTCATTTTAAGTTCCGATTTTTAAGTCTGAAAGGTCGTGAGTAATTAACGCATCCAAAATCCTCATACTAAGACTTGTCGTGTCTCACGCAATGCTATTAAAAGTAAGCATTAGGAAAACTAAGATATTCGATCCCAATCGATAATAACCTCGAAAATTAGCTAAGTGTTCG
Source organism: Tanacetum coccineum (assembly GCA_026074375.1). Taxonomy (NCBI): domain Eukaryota; kingdom Viridiplantae; phylum Streptophyta; class Magnoliopsida; order Asterales; family Asteraceae; genus Tanacetum; species Tanacetum coccineum. The sequence goes on from BQNB010009792.1 coordinate 45,573, forward strand.
TCTTAGGGGAATTGTAAAACTAATATGTTTTGAAGCCCCCCGTCTTTTACCATTTTGTAAATATTATTATTATTCCTACCATATTTTTGTTCTTTTCATTTTTCTCATTTTTTTTGTACTTTTCATATTAAGCAACTAACTAGCACGTTTGACTTTGGTTATTTTATAACTTTTAGGGATCATAGAACAAGATGCATTTCGATCCGAGAATTCCCTAAAAAGGATAAATTCATCGTCCCCGACTTTCTCACTATTTTCCAAACCAAGCTTTAAAACGAAATCACCGCTAACTATGAGTTAAGATGATAACACTACTCATATTTGCAACTTGTGAACTTTTCACTCCCGACAATTATTACATATTAGGTGTATGTGCTATTTTGAATTTCAAATGGATCAAAGTTTTTCATTTAATTTTAGTTTCACGTTCCCCGAGATAATGAGTTCGAAGGCGAGATTATCCATTTGTAGCGCCTTTCGTCTCGAATCCCAACTTGCGGTTAAGTGACCAGGCTTTTGACACCCCACAGAGACTAGTATCGGGACTCACGGACCTTAGGTTTCAAAAACTCTCAGGTTTTCCGTATATACATAGCTTATAAAATAGAATAGTCAAAGTTCAAAAGCATATTTGAATTTACCAAAAAGAGATCTTTTATTTATTAATTCACACTTAATATTATACATTTATGCAATTGTAACCCTCGACCTTTTAGAAGGCTGCAACATCGGTTGTGAGCCGGCAAGATGCAGCAAACTTTTATCAGTCTTGGATTTTTATTCTTACTATGAGCTTTCTTTAGAAAGGCTTGCACAATTGGTTCTGGTCTGTGAGCGGAAGATGCAACAAATTTTATCAGCCACATAGTTTATTTATTATTATTATATATATTTTTCATTTTCATCTTTTTTTTTTTTATGATATTGAGATGACTTCTTTTTGAAAAAATTCAAGTATAAATTTGATTAGGCTTAAAGATTTTGCTAATTTACTACATAATAATTATTGATTTAAGATGAATCTCCAAAAGTTAGCACGTATATTAATCAGTTTTAAGAGCTTCTATGGTAGAAGAAAGCGAAAAATTACACACATGGCTTTAAAATTTTCAAATAATCCTTGTTTAGCATCCAACTCATACTTAACTCTATCATTTTTCGTTCTTCGCGAATATTCGCGAACGCTTAGCCTAAATGTTAAGGAACAAGCTAGAGCTCAACACGCTCGATCGGGTCAAAATTTACTCTTATTCTACCCAGCAGGAAAGTCAAAATTGTGACAAAACACTTATTTTATTTTTGAAATTTTTTTCATTTTTTTTAAATTTTTTTGGTGGTAAAAACGGGATTACGTGAAAACAACAGCTGCAGGCACAATCAAATCGAAGATCCCCCATACTAGAATGAAACATTGTCCTCAATGTTTTACGAAGGGTCTCTACGCAAATCCTAAGCCGTTTATTAAGTATGCTTAAAGATAAACGTTAGTCGATAAGATTTGGATATCGGATTCCCAAAATGAAGCTGAGGATTTGAAGCTCTTGTGATCGAAGGACAAAAACCGCGAGCACAAGAGGCTTCAAAAATCCGGGATATCCTGGACAATATAACACAAAAATAAAACACGAAAAGAAGAGGAAAGCCTCTCACACAAAAAACACTTATTCGTTTATCATAACATTAATACGGATAAACTAAGATAAGCATGGGGTGCCTCCCACGAAGCGCTTGTTTAGGGTCACTTAGCTTGACCCAATCCCTAAATTTAATTGTCCTTAGGGAAGGTTTGGAGATCCGGGATATCCATAGCAGGGACATCCCCTCCAAAGTAGTGCTTAAGACGATGACCATTTACTTTGAAGTTTGGCCCGGAGTTTTGGGATAACTCAACGGTGCCATATGGAAAGACTTGAACAATGGTAAATGGTCCTGACCAGCGGGATTTCAACTTGCCGGAGAAAATTTTCAATCTTGAGTTAAAGAGGAGGACTTGAGATCAAAGTTTGCATGCTTAAGGGCCCAGTAAGCTTTGTGCTCCAACTCAACCGGCAGATGACATGCCTTTCCATATACAAGCTTGTACGGAGTGCACCCGATGGGTGTTTTGTACGCTGTACGGAAAGCCCAGAGAGCGTCATCCAGTTTGTCCGACCAAGAGGCACGATTCTCGCCCACTGTCCTTTCAAGAATTCTTTTTAAGCCACGATTCGATACCTCAACCTGCCCACTTGTTTGTGGGTGATACGCGGTGGAGAGACGATGAGTGACTCCATATTTAAGCATGACCTTTACAAACTGGTCATTGCAAAAATGTGTTACACGATCACTGATGATGGCACGAGGGGCATTGAATCTAGCAAAGAGAGATTTAAGAAACTTTTAAACTACTCGGGCGTCGTTTGTGGGGAGCGCCTTTGCTTCAACCCATTTTGACAGGTAATCGACAGCCACAAGTATGTATTTGTTTCCTTTTGATGATGGGAATGGTCCCATGAAGTCTATGCCCCAAACGTCAAAGATTTCACAAACTTGGATGGAATTTTGAGGCATCTCATCCCTTTGTGAAATTTTTCCTTGTCGTTGGCACGAGTCGCAATTTTTAACCAACTCGTGTGCATCTTTGTAAATTGTAGGCCAAAAGAATCCGGCATCAAAGACCTTTTTGGCGGTGAGATTTGCACCATGATGTCCCCCGGTGGGTCCATTATGGCAAGCTTCGAGGATGTCGAGAGCTTCTTTGTCGTGCACACACCGCCGGATCACTTGATCCGCACAGATTTTGAACAAGAAGGGGTCATCCCAGAAGTAGTGTTTGACATCTTTGAAAAACTTGTTTTTCTGTTGGGATGACATTCCCTTGACAATGAAATTCCCCGCATGGTAGTTTGCGAAATCTGCAAACCATGGGGTACTATCAACACGAAGAGCAACCGATCCAAGAGTTTCGAGGGGAAATGTTTCTGTGATTTCCTTGTTCTCGAGTTTATCTTGATGAGGGTTCTCAAGTCTGGAAAGATGATCGGCGGCCAGATTCTCTGCTCCTTTTTTGTCTCGGATGATAACATCGAATTCTTGGAGCAAAAGGATCCACCGCATCAGTCTTGGCTTAGCATCCTTTTTAGTGAAGAGATACTTTATAGCAGAATGGTCGGTATACACTATGCTTTTGGACAAAACGAGATATGACCAAAATTTCTCAAAAGCGTACACTACGGCAAGTAATTCTTTTTTTTTCGGTCGTAGTTGTAGTTGTGCTTGAGCTTCAGTCATGGTTTTTGCTGGCATAGTGAATTGTTGGAAAATGCTTGTTTTTTGTTGCCCTAGGGACTGCCCCAATTGCAAAAATCGCCTTGCATCACACATTAGTCGAGAGGGCAAGTACCAGTCGGAGCAAATCCAAAATCGGAGCCTCGGTCAATTTTCTTTTAAGTGTATTAAAGGATTCGATACACCCTTTTAAGAAGAAAAATGGAGTCTCTTTTTCAAGCAGGTGTGTCATTGGGCGGGCTATATTTGAGAAGTCTTGTATGAAACGTCGATAAAAACCGGCATGACCAAGAAAACTTCGGACACCTTTCACAGTAGTCGGGTGAGGGAGCTTGGCGATAACGTCAACTTTAGCTCGGTCGACCTCAAAAATTCCGACTTGGAGATTTTGTGTCCAAAACAATGGCCTTCTTTTAACCATGAAAATGGCTTTTCTCCAGTTTAGGACCAAAGTGGTGTCTTCACACCGTTTTAAAAACATTTTTGTCCAAATGGGATAGGCATGTAGAGAAAGAATCCCCGAAGACTGAAAAGTCATCCATAAACACTTCCATCATTTTTTCGATCATGTCGTGGAAGATTGCCATCATACATCGTTGAAACGTGCCGGGTGCATTGCATAGCCCAAAAGGCATGCGGCGATAGGCAAATGTTCCGTATGGGCAAGTAAAGGTTGTCTTTTCTTGGTCCTTCGGGTCTATGGGAATCTGGAAATAACCCGAAAAGCCATCGAGGAAACAATAGAATTGGTTCCGCGAGTCTTTTCGAGCATCTTGTCCCCAATGAAGACAATGGAAAATGGTCCTTTCGAGTGGCTTCATTCAACTTTCTATAGTCGATGCACACTCTCCACCCTATGACCAATCGAGTCGGTATAGTGAGATCTTTTTCGATCGGAGGCTTTAAGCGACGGTCATGCCACCCTTCTTTGGTACACAATGCACCGGGCTTACCCATGGACTGTCAGAGATCGGATAAATTAATCCGGCGTCAAGAAGTTTTTCAACTTCTTTCTTGATGACGTCATGGATTTTTGGATTTACCCGCCTTTGATGCTGAACCGTCGGTTCGTAGTCCTCTTCCATGAGAATTTTGTGGGTACAAAACTCTGGGTTGATACCCTTGATATCAGAAAGTTTCCAAGCTGGCTCGCTGTGGGACTTTAGAACTCGATTTAGAGCTGCCTATTTCTCATTCTTTTTTAATCTTTGCATTAGAAACGGGCACTTATGTCGTTACCCTCCAGAAATGCATATTCTAAATGAGGTGGCAAGTCCTTGAGTTCAACCTCAGGGGGCTCATTAACTGAAGAGTTTGCTTCACAAATTTTAAGATCTTTTCGAGTTTCCGGAAAATAATTTCCTTGATTGGGAGGTGGTGGTGATGGATCACTATTAAGAATTGCTTCGAGGAGAAGAATGTCCCCATCAGGGTCATAATATGTTGGATCAACTTCTGGTGAAGTTGGATCATCCTCTATAGCAAGAAAAGAGTCGGCTTCTTCGAAAAGGAGAAAATCACTGTCCCCAAATGGAGTTAAAGTAGGAGAGGTGGTAGAAACGATTGGATCATAGTAAGGAGTGGGATTGCCACTCGAGATCACATTTGAGAAACCAAGAACTTCTTGAGAGTATTCTTCACAAGCCATATCAATGACGTCAATTCGGTTTGCCGTCATATGATTGTAATTAGCCGTGTATCTCGAAGTTTGGTCCAGATTAAATGTAATGGCCTCTCTGCCAACACGAAGGGTTATTTCACCCTCGTATACATCGATTAATGCACGACTAGTCTTTAAGAAACTCCTCCGAAGAATTAAAGGTACTCGGGGGTCTGGCTCAAAATCGACGACCACAAAATCTGCAGGAAATTGAAACTTTCCCACCGTTACATAGACGTCTTCAGCGATACCGATCAGTTCAGAGATTGATCGGTCTGCTAGCTCAAGCGTCATGCAAGTCGGGGTTAGTTCGGGAAGAGAGAGATTTTTCCATACGGAATATGGCATAAGATTAATGCTTGCACCAAGATCGGCCAAGGCGTTGCATGTATTAATCCTGGAGAATTCACATGGAATAAGAAATTGGCCAGGGTCTCCAAGTTTTTTTGGTAACTTGTTTAGGATGACTGCTGAGCAATTTTCATTCAATGGGGTTCTAGCCATTTCACTCAACTTTTCTTTGTTTTCGATTAAGGTTTTTAGAGTCGAGGCAAATTTTGGCATAAGCATCAAGGCATCCGTAAAGCTAATTTCGAAACTCAAATCTCTAAAGATTTCGTAGAATTTCTCAATTTGGTCGTTAGCTTTTTCACGACGTCTTTCATCATTTCTTCTTGAAGGAAATGGAATTGATACTTTTTGGTTAGGCCTTGAAGCACTAACTGGAGCATTTACGGGCTCAGAGATTGATTCATGATAGACAACAGGAACAACCGGAGGTTGGACGTCTTCGGTGATTCCGTTATTAGTAGGAAGCATCGTGTCCTTTGTGACCTCAGGTTCACGTTCTACTACTTTAGGAGAGGAAGTAGTATGAATCGTGGGTCCCTTGTAAGCTACACCACTTCGAGTGGTAATACCTTTCAAGTCCTCCTCCGGGTTAGTAAACAGTGTTTTACAAAGGGGAGAGTTTCCCAGAAGTAGAGAGCGTGTATTGGAAGTAACAACTTTGGAAAGCATGTCAGTAAGATTGTCAATAGATTTTGCATGTTTTTGACGCTCAGAGTCTGCCATGTTTCTCATCCAGCATCATTAGCCTTTACGTAGGCTTGAAAATCTTCCTTTGATACACCTTGAATTTGAGGGCTGGAGCTTGATAGGCTGAACTTGATTCAGCCGGAGGTTGAACAAGCTGAGGTCGATAGATTTGAACCTTGCTGAACCGGGGTTGTAAGCTGAAGCTTGATTAAAAAATCCTTGGTTTTTGTTGTAACGATTCTGATGTTTCCTTGATTAGCACATTTATGATTGTTTTTGAACGTGAGAAAACCGGGAGGTCGAATTTGATTTGAAATCGGAGGCTCAATAACTGGTGTTTCCTTGTTGTAGGTTAGCGCGGCTGCTTGAAGACATATTCATGAATATTACTCGAAAAACATTACTAGTGGTTGGCTGGACAAGTTTGTAGGAATGGAGCCACCACCGCAAGTAACACAACTTTCGTCAATCGCTTTTACGGGAGTAGGAGCGGGAGATTGATTTTTCTTATCAAGAAGTAAAGCTTTCACCATATCTTTCAGCTCAGCAACCTCGGAAGAGATTCCGGGGGTGGAAGTGCTCGAACTCACTTTGGCAACAACCGGTTTGTTACGTGAATTACGAACTTTGGATTTGCTTTCAATGATTCTTAGGCAATCACGAGGCATTTTATCCAAAAAGTTGCCACCCACCGGCCACCGCCGCGGAGGAATTTAACGAATCTTGATCGTTAGAGTTCAAGGCTTAAGAATGTTCGAGTTGATGCAATTCCTGAAAATCCTTGATGCTGGACATGCCCGAAGAAGATCGTTAAATCGGTCCCATGCTTCATAAAACGTCTCATCAAATCTTTGTTGAAATCTCGTGATTTCATTTCGAAGATTTGTTGTTTTAGACGGAGGGAAAAATTTGTTGATGAATTTCGAAACAAGATCATCCCATGTTTGAATCGATCGAGGGGGTTCTTTCTCAAGCCAAATCCGGGCTGCCCCCTCGAGGGAAAATGGGAAAAGCATAAGCTTTACCGACGTACTCGGGACGTTCGGGAACTTCATCGTAGAAGTGATCTTGTTGAAATATCGGATGTGGGCATGAGGATCTTCTTTGTCATGTCCAAAGAATTGCTTGTTTTGAACGAGGTTAAGCAGACCGTGCTTAAGCTCAAAGTTGTCCGCGGTGATTTCGGGCACAACGATGGCATCCTCGTAACCCGCGGTGGGTGCTTCAAGCAATTGAGCCATAGTCCGGGTATCATCCATCGGAGCTAGGGGATCTGGATTTTCAATTGGTTCTTCAAGATTAAATTGTTCAACAACAGGTGGTGGGGCCTGGTGTTGTTGATTATAAAGATTACGAGATTGGGAACGAGTGTGCATACACTAAGAAAGAAAATTTACACTAATTTTTTTGTTCTTTTTGGTTTATCAAAAGTAAATTCACAATTTATTTTAATAACGGACAACGAAAAAGACAACTTAAACCTAATAATCGACAAGCTTCTCGGTAACTCTTCGAAAAGAAAAACGCACAAAGGAGCGGAGGAATAGGAAAGCGCGAAGCTATTAAAAACCTTTTTCCTTTAGGGTCGTAGTTCCTAGGAACAACCCGCCTTATACCCCTCTTATAGTTTGTTTATCCTTTAAAAGGTGAACCGTACCTCGCAAGTGACACAAAAGGCAAGTTTTTAAATCTTTTGTTCGAGTTGGGAACCAAAAAGTTCACCGGAAGTTATTATGATAATACCGTCAGTTGAGATATTATAATTTTTGGCATTTTACCAATTTGTGAATTTTATTTCTTAATTAAAGACAATGTTTTTATCTTTTTGGTTTTCTTTTTTTTTAGATTTTCTTTTAAATGATAATTATACTAAAAAGAAAATGAAAATATTTTTGTACTTTTTGGTTTTTTTTATATGATAATATTCACAGATTCAAACACAACTTAGCAAACGCAACGATAATCGGAATCACAGCCTCCCCGGCAGCGGCGCCAAAAATTGATTGTTAATTCTTTAAACTATATATAATAAAATATATAATAATATATATAATCCAAAAAAAACAATAATCAATAAAACCGAGAAGTAGTATAGAATGTTCCCGGGTCGTTTATCCCCAACGAGGCTGGACTGGAGAATCGATACAGTCGGAAGATTGGAGTTTGAATGAGAGAAATGATTTGAGAGTGTGGAAAGCTAAGTTAAACAATAACAAATAAAAACGATTAAGAAAAACCTAAAAATTATGAAATTAAGCTAAAAAACGAGAGCACGAATCCCGAACAAAGGGTCCAAAACCTAAAATCTTCAAAATTACCCTACAAAAGAAATTTTCAGCTTCTAAACTAACTCTATGGGACTAAATAACGAAGGAATGAAAAAGACTAGACTGAAAACGGAGGTCGTTTGACCCAAAAACGAGTCAAGACAAAAACCGTACCCGAGCCCCGTTCTTTAAAAATCAAAAGATTGAAAAATTAACCCTACGAAAGTTTTTATATTTTTCCTACGTAAATTATGACTAAAGAAATGTGCTAGAAAAAAAAAAATATTTTTTTTTGATAATTTTTGTATTTTTTTAATGAATTTATTAAAACTTTTAACTAAATACTTAAAAAAAATACAAACTATTTTTAAAAATTCTGATAAAATACCTAAAATACTAGATCCTACAACTTTCCTACAAAAGAAAATTAAAATAAGAAAACCCAAATTTTCGGCTTATAAATAAGCCGAAAATAAGACTCGAAGAGTGCTTATAGCTTAAAGGGAAAAAACACCGTAAATACTAAACCCTTGTGACTCGAACCGTAGGAAGTCCCAAGTGGCGCACGGATGTAGTAGTTATAAAAATGGTGTGTATTGAGGGTAGAGGCTCCGGGTTCGATCTTGCTCCACCGTTTTCCCCTTATCACCCCTTTTTTTTTTACAAAAACTTTTCAACAAACTTGTTAAGCTCTAACAATTTTTCATAACTACGACTTTTTGAAAAAAAATTATAAATAAGCTGAAAAAGGCTTTTTGTTGGGCAGTTTGCTTAAATAAGCTTAAAGGCAAAAAGAGGCTTTTCTTGTGATTTTTTTGTGAACTGATAACCTAAATTTGATCAAATGAGCTGAAAGAGGTTATATAACCTAACCTAATAAGCACTTATGAACTAAAACCTAGCAACTAAATAAGCTAAAAAGAAAACTAAACTAGACAGAAAGCTTAAATTAAGCTTAAAAGCAAACTTGGCTTTTTCTTTGGCTGTTATCACACAATAAGCAAGAAAAGGGAAGAGTGAACAAGCACAGCTTATCATACCATCATAATGAACTATTAAGAGCAATAATAAGCAAATGGAATAAGCCCAATAAGCCAAAAATTTGCTTAAACCCTCAGCAGTACTAACTTAAGAGTTAGTACTGCTAGAGTAAATTCTAAGCCTAGGACACAATTATGGGCTTAAAAAAATAAGCAACAAAAATGGCTTCCTAAGGTTTGAAAATAAGGGGGCTTATAAAAGGGATTATTGGCTCTTTAGAAAAGCCAAAGGCTTGGGCTGAGGCCCCCTATTAAGCTAGAACAAGTGGCTTGAAGTTGAGCCCCTAGCACCAGGGCACATGATCTAAAAAAGGGACTTATATTGACAGCTTAAAATAAGCTGTCAAATAAGCTCAAATTGAAAAACTAGGTTAAAACAGATAAAGAACACCAGGAAATGAACTTGTGCACACTTTTTTAGAACCTAAAACACTAATTTACCTTCTGGTTTTTGAGAATGAAAATGGGACTCATTTTGGCCTTTTGAAAGACTAAAAAATGTTGACAGTTTATAACCAAATGCAAGGGACACCCATTAGTCTTAACCACTAATTTATGATACTCACAAATGACACATCTTGAGACTAGAACTCAGGTTTACAATGGCTTATCCAAATAAGCCATTGTATCTCTTTTTTAAAAACCCACAGTCTTGAAGAACAATTTAGAAAACTTGAAAAACAACTTTTGGACTTAAAAACTTTTGAAAACAGACTCAAACAAGCTTAATAACTTAAGCTAAAGTTAACCATGTGACAGCAACCCATGTCATTCCCTTTTTGACCCATTTTAGACTTAACCCAAACACCCTCTTATATTTTAAAACTGGATTTTAAAGCTTACAAAAACTGAATTAAGCTAAAACTTTTGAAGTTAACTAGCAAACATGCAATAATAAGCACTAAAAAGTAAAAAGCAAAGAGAGATAAGCACTTTTAATAAGCTACTAAGCAAACAGTGAAAATAAGCTGAAAAATTAAAAAGGCATACCTGAACTCCTTGCTCAAAACAGGAGTGAAGTCAATCCTAAATAAGCTCTAATACCTACCCAAGCTTATAAATAAGCTAAACTAAGAACCCAAATAGCCATCCATTATTGCTCATTCATCTAAAATTTTGCTTGAATCACACATGACCTTTCTTTTTTCCTACGTTTTAATTTGTTCTTAAACTTTTGTATAAAATTTTTTAAAACATATTATAATGACTTATATTCAAAGCTTATATGGTTTGTTATAGAAAAACTGAATTTTCATAAAAAGTGTACAAGTACATAAAAGTTGAAATGAGTTACACTATTAAAGATTAAACTGAATTCTAAAAATGACACACTAAAAACTAACTCTCACTCACTGTGCCATAATGGCTTTACAAAAGCTTTATATAGCAAAATAAACTAGGGTTTTTCACTTTTGTCTTCTCTCCTTGTGTGCTTCTTTGTAAACACAAAAACCGTCTTGTGTTTGTTGTGAGAGTGGAAACTCAAAGTAATCTTGGCCCTTCATTTATCTTGGTGCCCAAGGTCTCAAATCTAAACCCTTGATCGAATTGTGGGGTTTTGGATTGCCACCGTGGACAAGGACCATGTGGGTGTGGGGTGAGGGAGAGTGATGGGTTTAGAGGTATGTGGGGAAGTCAATGAGGTATGAAAGTGACAGGTTTGGGGTTTAGGACTTTGGCGGGAAATGATGTTGAAGATATACAGTGTTTTTAAAACAGGGGTGAAGTTTGGGAGTTTGTCACAATTGGTCCCTCATGGTTATATATGTCTTTGCAATTTCAGTCCTTGGGTTTATAATCGTTTGGGGACTTGGCAAAAATACCCCCCGAATGTTATAAAGGATATTGCAAGTTAAGTCCTTTTGGGTTACATCTTTGGAGGGTTGGCAGAAATAACCCTTGTGGTTAATACTTTGGTGAAATGGCAGTTTAAGCCCTTGCAAGTATTTTTCTTCTTTTCCTTCATTAAATAAGTTAGGGACTTGGCAATGTTGGCCCCTATACTTATTTTTCTTCACTTTTTGACTTTGGATTTGTCGGGGTTGACTTTGGTTGACTTTTTCAGACTTGGGCTTTGTCTTGACTTTGTCTTTTCCACGCTTTTCCATTCCGTGTCTGGTTTTGTCGTTTTGGCTTCGTTTTTCGTCCTTTTCTTAGATATCCGTTCCTGCACAACACAATTAGCAAAACAAGCATATATTTGGCATTTTAAGTCCGTTTTTGGTTATTTTAACTTGTTTTTAAAGGTAAAAGGTGTGTGTAATTAAACACATACCAGGTCACGATCTAAAAACACCTCGGGAGGGAGATTAGGAATAGTGTCCTTAATAAGCAAACTCTCAAGAAAGATTATGTCTCCCCCTGAGTCATAATAATCGTCCTCAAAATCTGTAGAAACATCAGATTTTATTACGTTAAGTTCCTCAAAATTAAGTTCTTTTAGAGGGAGAGGAGATGATGGATCATCATTTAATAACTTCTCGAGTAGAAGAATGTCTCCCTCCGAATCAAAGTCAGCATCATCAATTCCTAGTAGAATTGAATCACTTGTAAGACAAGCCTTGAATTTTTCCAAAACAAAATCACCTCCTGGGTCAAAACACTCATCCTCATTAAGCTTGGAAAGAGGTGTGACTAGAATATCCGGTTCATCAAGTTTAGAAACATAGGAGTCCTCACTCTTGATGTCTTCTAACACCTCATTAAAAAGAGGATTTATGTTACTAGAGATGTACTCATCATCACTAGAGGTAAAATCATTATCATTGAAGAAAGGATTAGAGAAAGTCATGGAATTATCATAAAAAGGCAAATCACTCTCACTGCCATTATCGGATGTATCCTCGGACTCACTTGGGATTAGGACAAGGTCCTTAACACTAGACTTTATGAATTCGTCCGATTCCTTTTTAGGAATAGTGCTAAGATTCTCATCCCCCATGATAAGAGAGTCCTCGGGTTCCATAATCAATAAGACGGGTGTGATTGCATTAGACGGAGGAATTTGAGAAGTAATTTCATTCAAAGGAATAGTACTCTCCTCGTCATCATCGTCATCATCGTAAATAAAATTGAAACGTCACGAAGGCTCGGGAGTATGAGTACTAAGATTAGCTGCCTGCTCTTGTTGATTTAACTTTTCACAAACGGCTTGTAAAGCTTTCTGAAGTTTCTCCTGAAGTAGCAATTCTCGTACACTCATTTCTTTAGGAGTTTAATGATCGATGGATGTCTGTGTAGGTTGGTCAAAATCGGAAGAGTTAGAATTATAGCAAAGATTAGGCTCATAGAAGTTCTGATTCCTTGGTTGAAACTGAAAATTCACACGAGGACCCCTATAATTTTCACAACAAAGATATTGTTGTGGAAAACTCGGTATATTTTATAGATAATAATTATCCCTAAAGTTTTGATTGTAGCATGGTTCCTGCTCTTAGACAAGCGGTAACCGTGGCGGACAATCAAAACCATAGTGAGAATCGTCCCCACATAACTCACACGAGTATGTCTGGGGTTGTGGAGGGTGATTGTTTAGAGAATCATTGAAAGAGTTCGGATTTAGATTATAAACGAATGAATTTCTAGCTCTTGAAGCACAAAACAAACAAAATCCATTTCTAAGATTATTTCCACACCACTCGCAAGTACACTGTCGACAAAGTAAACCATCTAACGGACCTCCACATCCAAAGCAACCACGTTGGTTGAACGAAGACATATTGATAAAGAATTAAACAATAAATAAGGATAAGAAAAAGAATTAAATGGATAAGAGAGTAATGGAGAATAACACATAAAAAGAAATAATAAAATAATAATATGCAAAAAGAAAACTAATTTTTTTTGTTGGAACCGATAGTCAAAGGTGCACGGTATCTCTCTAGAAAAACATACAAAGAAGCAGAGTGGTATGTGCTTAAATACACATACTTTTATCTCAATAAAAGGAGCTTAAATAACAAAAAAATAGACATAAAATGCCAAATATATGTTTGTTTTGTGTTGTTTACTGTGCAGGTAACGGATATTTATAAAAAGACAAATTCAAGGTAAAAACCAGACCAAACCGAGCACGGGATTGGAAAGAGCGTGGAAAACCGAAGCCAAAGGCGTATGTATCTTAGTGGGCCAACCCAACCCAAGTTAATGGGCCAAGTCAGCCCATTACGCCTTTATACCACAAAAGCCTGAAAACACAAATCAATAACTAAGCCCAAAACCAAACCAAATGGCCCAAAACCATTTAACTATACATTCGTTAAATACCTTACACCACCAGTCCTTGGAGATTTACACTGTTAGTCCTTTGGGACTAACACCGTTAGTCCTCAACACCTTACACCATTAGTCCCTAACCTAACACTCGTTACCCATTTAACCTTAAATTTGAAATGCAATTAAATAAGCTCGAAAAAGGCGAGAAAGCCTAAAACATGGCAAAACTCCTTCTCCAATTCTGCGAACACAATCCTGACACACTCCAAGTGCCATGTAGGCACTCTCAAGACCTCCTATTGGACAACAAAACGCGGCACAAATTGGGGGAAAGTCAAATGCATTCAAGACGCAATTTAATGATTGATTGGTCAAAGATTTGAGCTTTCCATATGCAAATATGGAATGATTAGGAAGGATTAAAGGCTAAGGAGATTTCACCTCACAACACACCCTATAAATAGGAAAAGAATTCATGTTCAAGACATCTTTTATCTTACTTTCCAACATTTTTTTTCTTTACTTTTGTACTCAATAGTCTGTTTTAAGCTTTTTATATAAGCAATTTTACTTTCCAAGCATTGTAATCTCAACTTATTCAATAAAAAGGGAAGCTTTTTTTATTACTGTTCCATGATTATTAAGATTTTAGATGATAAGCCAATAAGGGATGGGCTTATGGTACTCACTTGAATAAGCTTTATTAATAAATTAATCCTTGTTTGAGCAAAGGATTAAGGTACTTCTCTTATTTCTCAGTTTGCTTTATTTTTAATGTTTTGCTTATTTTAAGCTTATTTCTGCTTAATTGATGCTTTACACTGCTTATTTAGTACTTATGTTGCTTATTTGATTTAGTTTTATTCTTCTTATAATATGTTTTCAAGTATTCCTAAGTTTTCATAATTCTGTCTAAAAAAACCCAAGAATAGCTTATTGAATTTGCTTATTGTTAAGTGCTTATTTCTGAGATATTAATGCTTATTTGAGCTTAATTATAGTTGTGCTTAATCTGTTTCTACTATTTTTTTAGCTTATTTAAATCTGATTTAGCTTTGAAATAAGTTTTTAAAGTTTAAAGGGGTGTTTGGCTTAGCAGTATTAACCAAGTGTTAATACTGCTTGTGCACTTTTGGTTTTGATATCTTTCTTTGATTAGCTTTAAATCTGCATTAGTGTTAGTTTTTATGAAGTTTTGAATTAGTTTTCATGAGTTCATGTTTAGGTTTGTCATATTTCCTAGTTTGTTAGAATTTAAAACTATAAATCTGTTGGTATCAATGATTTTTAGTTAAAAGCTTTTGAGTTATGTTTTTTAGTGTTTAAAATTTGTTGATATGGTTTCATTTGAGTGAGTTTTTGAGTCTTTTTACTGTTTCATTACCTTATGCACATTTTGGATAAAAACTGTTCATATATGCATTTTTTACAAGTTCTAAAGTCAGCTTTTCGATCATCAATTTGAGTTAGTTGTAATCTGTTTTAGTGTTTAAAACTAGTTGTTAACAGCTTATTGGAGTCCGTATTTTATCTGTTTTAGCTTTTTAAAGATTCAGGTCATTATTTAAATGCTTAAATTTAGGGCTGCATTAAGCAGTTTAGTCTTTTATTAAATCAGTCAAACCGAAAGCTTATTCTGTCTGTTTTAAGTGCTTTTTATGAGCTTATTATTAGGTTTCAAATATAGTTGTTTTTTGTTAAATTTGCTTATTTACATGTGTTCTTTAAGTTTTTGCAAAAAGATTTAAAAAATGTTTTATAAAAAGTAAAGCACAAGGCTCGAACCCTAGACCTCAACCTTAACCACCCAACGCTTTAACACCACCCTCCACTACCAACATGCCCTTGGGTCTTTTTCATTATACATCCACACAATTTTTCTTTTAAACCCATTTTGCGTATTAAGCTTCCAGCCCTTTTAGGCTTATTACCAGCTTATTGAGATAAGCTGGTTGGCTCATCTTATTTTTCTTAGAGTCTAGTGAGTTCAAACTACTTTTCGTGAATTTTTCAGATTTTTCTAAATTAGTTTAGTATATTTAATAATATTTTTAGATTAAAACTGTTTTTAATTCATAATAAATTAAATAAAAGTCAAAAAAATATATATATTTTTTTAATTTTTTATTAATCATTTAGGTCTGTTAAAAACTAAATTTTCATTTCTATGGTTAAAATTTGAAGTTTTAGATTTTTAGATGCGTTTTTTTATAATCCCGTTTACGTTTTTTTGTGCTTATTTCATAATTGCTTAATTTGTTGTCTTCCTTTGCGTTGTTTTTGCATTATCATTATAGAAATTAGAAACTAAAATCAAAATCTCAATCTATTCAAAATCCCGATCACAAACTTCAACAAAAAGTTCAATTCCCGCCTCGTTGGAACATAAACGACCCGGGAAACGACTAGAATGGGTTACTTTCGAAATCGATACTTCCGGAATTATATTTTATTTGTGAATTGGATTATTGCTTTTGTTAAAAGTATTTTACCGTTAACCATATATTATATAAATAATATATATATTATAATACTAAAAAATAAATAAATATATATATATATACTATTGATTCGATCAATTTTTAGCGCCTTTGCCGGGGAGGCTGTGTTACGAATTTCAAGTTATCGTTTAAAGATTGTTTTTTGAAGATCCTTCCTCGAAAGTAATTCAATGTTTTTGTGCATATTTATAACGTATATATATATATATATATATAGTATCTAATATATATAATATAAATATATATATCTATAATATCTATATAAATATATGATACCATATATCTACTTAAAAAAATTATAAATTAATCAAAAATCCAAAAAAATTAAAAAAAATACAATAAAGAAATCGAATTGTCAATTGTTATAATCGGCTCACCTTTCGAACTACAAGCTATAAGAGGGGTATAAGGCGGTTTTGATCCTAAGAACTTCACCCTAAAGGAAAAGGTTTCTAAAATGCTTCGCGCTTACCAATTCCTCCGCTTCTTAGCAAGTTTTTCTAAAGAGCTACCGTGGGCAAATTGACTTTTGGTTGCCAAAAAGAATTTTTGTGTTTAATTTTTAATAAGAGATTTATTTTTAGTGCATGTGCACTCGTTCGTAAGGTCCAGTTGTCGAACCGTCAACAACTCCTAAAAGACGTCGTAATAAAAAACATTCCTAACAACAAGTCGATCCGACTATTGTTGAAAAACCCGTAGTTACAATGGCCGATACACGTACTATGGCGGAATTGCTCCAAGCACCCATCAAGGGTTATGGAGATGCGATCGTTATTCCCGCTATTCTACCAGATAATTTTAAGCTTAAACATGGTTTACTCAATCTTGTAACTTCTAAACAATTTTACGGTTTTGAGAAGGAAATCCTCATGCTCATATTCGTTGGTTCAACAAGATCACTTCGACGATTAAGTATAAAGATGTACCTAATGCGTCGATTAAGCTTACGCTTTTCCCATTTTACATCGAGTGGGCAACCCAGATTTGGCTCGAAAAAGAACCCCCTCGCTCTATAGTAACTTGGGAAGATCTTCTTTCCAAATTCATTAACCAATTCTTTTCTACTTCAAAAACCACAAATCTTCGGAATGAAATCACAGATTTTCAGCAGCGTTTTGATAAATCATTTTGTGAGGCATGAGACCGTTTCAAGGATCTCCTTTGAGCATGCCCACATCACAGTTTCACGGAATTACACCAACTTGATACTTTCTATAATTCCTTAACATCAACCGATCAAGATTCGTTGAATGCAGCCGCCGGTGGCAATCTTTTAACTAAGACTCCTAAAGATGCTTTAACCATTATCGAGAATAAGTTGAAAGCTCGCACTTCACGAAATAGACCGGTTGTTGCCAAAGTGAGTACGAACGCCTCTACCTCCGGTCTTTCACCCGATGTTGCTGCACTTACCGATGCCGTTAAGGCTTTGCTTCTTAAAAACATAACTCATCCTCCAACTTCTGTTAAAGCGGTTGAAGAGAGTTGTGTTACTTGTGGTGGACCACATCCTTACTACCAGTGTCTTGCCACCGATGGCAACACTTTCCCAGGATATCAAGATAATATTCAAACATATGTTTCTGCAGCCGCAGTAATCTATAATCAGGGAAATGCTGGACACCGTCCTCCGAGTGTAGCTCATCAAGTTCGACCACCTGGTTTTTCACCAGTTCAAAACAATCAAAACTGGGGAAATAATTACAACCCAGGAAATTTGACTTACCGAGCTCCGAATCAACCAACTCAAGCTGCTCCGTCTAATGAACTCGCAAATTACATGAAAGTTAATGACACAAACATGCGAGCTATGCAAAATCAAATCACTAACATTAAAACTGAGTTGAAAAATGAATTTCAGGCCACGATGTTGACCAATTATTTTTAATTGAACAAACCTTCGGGTTCGGGTTCTCTTCCTAGCAATACTGTAGTTAACCCGAAAAATGACTTGAAAGTAATCACTACTCGAAGTGGTGTTTCTTACGATGGACCCCCGATTCCCCCTCCTTTCTCTCCTTATCCCAAGGTGGTGGAAAGAGAGCCCGAGGTGACAAAGGATCCGGTGCAACCAAGTACCAAAAAAGTCTAACCTTCGGATGTCCAAACTCAAGCACCAACCTTTGAGCCCGTTAACGCTCCTAAGCCTAAACCGAATTTACCTTATCCTTCGAGACTCAACAACCAAAAGCTCCGAGAAATAGACAACCATCAAATGATGAAGTTTCTTCAAATCTTTTGAAGCTTACACTTCGATCTTAGCTTCTCGGATGCTTTACTCTATATGCCCAAATTTACTTCCACATTCAAGAATCTTCTTAGCAATAAGGAGAAATTATTTGAATTAGCCAATACACCGGTGAATGAGAATTGTTCGGCGGTTATCCTAAAAAAGCTGCTCGAAAAACTAGGAGACCCCGGTAAATTCCTCATTCCATGTAATTTTCCAGAGATAGTTGAATGCTTAGCCTTGGCCAATCTTGGTGCAAGCATAAACTTGATGCCTCTCTCCATATGGATGAAGCTTTCACTCCCCAAACTTACTCCTACTCAAATGATTCTTGAGCTTGCAGACCGGTCTACTACTAGACCAACCGGCATTGCCGAAGATGTCTTTGTGAGAGTAGGAAAGTTCCATTTTCTGGCAGACTTTGTAGTCGTTGATTATGTTGTCGATCCTCGAGTTCCCTTAATTCTCGATAGACCCTTTTTGAGGACGGCACGAGCTTTGATTGATGTTTATGGTAAAGAATTAACTCTCCGAGTGAGTGATGAAGTCAAAGTTGGTAACACTTCAAGATACTCCTACATTGATGCTGAATCAGTTAACCGAATCGATGTCATTGATGTAGCTTGTGAGGAGTATTCTCAAGAAGTGTTAGGATTTTCTGACAATTCTGAGAGTGGCAATCCCACTCTAATTTCTGAACCAATCATTGCTAAATCTTTACCCTCCCTTACTCTATTTGAGGGAGGTGATTTCATTCTAGAAGAAATTGAAGCTTATTTTGCATGTGACTCAGTTCCACCAGGAATTAATGATGTTGAATTTGATCCAGAGGGAGACATT
Organism: Tanacetum coccineum; assembly: GCA_026074375.1. NCBI lineage: Eukaryota > Viridiplantae > Streptophyta > Magnoliopsida > Asterales > Asteraceae > Tanacetum > Tanacetum coccineum. The sequence goes on from BQNB010009792.1 coordinate 64,634, forward strand.
CGTCTAATTAAAGAAATGTTAAATAATGACCCGTACTCTCCGCTCCATCCGAAGGACCTAAAGTGTTAGGAACTTAAAAGCGTTAAATCCTCAGTTGATGAACCCCCGTAGCTTGAACTCAATGACTTACCTTCTCATCTCGAGTATGCATTTTTGGAGGGAACCAATAAATTACTCGTCATTATTGCTAAAAACTTAAAAGACGAAGGGAAGGAACGCCTCATAAAGGTTTTAAAGTCTCACAAGCAAGCAATTGCTTGGAAACTCTCTGACATTAAGTGGATTGACCTAAAATTTTGCACTCACAAAATCTTAATGGAGGATGACTTTAAACTGGCAGTCCAACATCAAATAAGGGTTAATCTAAAAATTCATGAAGTCATCAAAAAGGAAGTTGTAAAACTCCTTGATGCCGAATTGATTTACCCTATCTCGGATAGTCTATGGGTTAGCCCCGTACATTATGCACCCAAAAAGGGAGGAATGACCGTTGTGACAAATGAAGATAACGAGTTGATTCTGACTAGGTTAGTTATCAGGTGGCGTGTTTTTATTGACTATACGAAATTTAACGATGCTACCCAAAAATACCATTTCCCATTACTCTTTATGGACCAAATGTTAGAACGATTAGCCGGAAATGAATATTATTGCTTTTTAGATGGATTCTCGGGGGTTTTTTTAATTTTTTTTTTTTTTAATCCCGAATGGACCGCAAGACAAGGAAGATACTTTCACTTGCCCTTATGGAACATTTGCCTATCGACGTATGCCTTTCGGCCCATGTAATGCTCCTAGCACATTCCAAAGGTGTATCATGGCCATTTTCCATGACATAATCGAGGAAACTATGGAAGTCTTCATGGATGATTTCTCGGTCTTCGGGGATCCTTCTCATCTTGCCTCTCCCATTTAGACAAAATGCTCAAAAGGTGCGAAGACACCAATCTTGTTCTAAATTGGCAGAAGTGCCATTTCATGGTCAAAGAGGGCATTGTCCTCGGCCACAAGATTTTGAAATTTGGTATTAAGGTAGATAAGGAAAAAGTTGATGTTATTGCAAAATTACCTCCTCCTACGTCCGTTAAAGGAATTCGGAGTTTTCTAGGTCACGTTGGGTTTTATCGTCGATTTATTCAAGATTTTTCTCAACTCGCCCTACCAATGACCCATCTTCTTGAAAAAGAGACTCCGTTCATTTTCTCGTCCGAGTGTAGAGAGACGTTTGAGACCCTAAAGAAGAAATTAACCGAAGCTCCGATATTAGTTACCCCTGATTGGGACTTTCCCTTTGAAATTATGTGTGATGCAAGTGACTTTGTTGTAGGAGCAGTCTTGGGGCAACGTAAGACCAAACATTTCGCTATACATATGTGGCACGAATAGACCGATGTCAAGCTCATTATACTACTACGGAGAAAGAATTATTAGCTGTAGTATATGCTTTTGAGAAATTTCGACCTTATCTAGTCTTGTCGAAGACCATAGTGTATACAGACCACTCGGCTCTCAAGTATATGCTCTCTAAGCAAGATGCTAAACCGATATTGCTCATTGGGATTCTTTCTCCAAGAATTTGATGTCATTATTGTGATAAAAAGAGCGAAGAATCTAGCGGTTGACCACTTGTCTAGACTAGAGAATCCCCATCAAAGTGATCCTGAGAAAAAGGAAATTACCGAAACATTTTCTCTCGAGACACTTGGGATGGTGACTTTTCGTGGTGATTCTAAGACCCCATGGTTTGCCGATATTGCAAATTACCATTCGGGGAACTTTATTGTGAAAGGGATGTCGTCCAAACAAAAGAAGAAATTCTTTAAGGATGTTAAGCATTATTTTTGGGACGACCCCTACTTGTTTAGGATTTGTTCAGATCAAGTGATTAGACGGTGTGTATACGGCCAAGAAGCTGTTGATATCCTTACGGCTTACCACAATAGACCCACCGGGGGACATCATGGTGCCAACTACACCGCTAAAAAAGTCTTTGATTCCGGTTTCTATTGGCCGACGATTTATCGAGATGCCCATGACTTGGTCACACGGTGTGACGCTTGTCAACGTCAAGGCAAAATCTCGCAACGTGATGAGATGCCTCAAAATGCAATTCAAGTTTGCGAGATCTTTGACATATGGGGCATCGACTTTATGGGCCCGTTCCCGTCTTCACGAGGGAACAAGTACATTCTCGTGGCCGTTGACTACTTGTCAAAATGGGTTGAAGCGAAAGCGCTCCCCACTAATGATGCCCGAGTTGTTTGTAAGTTCTTAAAATCTCTCTTCGCCCGTTTTGGAACTCCTCGTGCTATTATTAGTGATCGCGGTACTCATTTTTGCAATGACCAATTCGCAAAGGTCATGCTTAAATATGGGGTTACCCACCGACTTTCTACCGCGTATCATCCACAAACGAGTGGACAAGTGGAGGTTTCAAATCGTGGTTTGAAACGTATATTAGAAAGAACCGTAGGTGAAAACCGTGCTTCTTGGTCCGATAAGTTGGAAGATGCATTATGGGCTTTCCGTACCGCATTTAAGACACCCATCGGGTGCACTCCTTATAAGCTTGTGTACGGAAAGGCTTGTCATCTTCCCATCGAGCTTGAACATAAGGCATATTGGGCCTTGAAGCACTGCAATTTCGACCTTAAGACCGCGGGTGATCACCGGAAAGTTCAAATGAATGAACTTAATGAACTTCGTGATCAAGCTTACGAGAACTCTTTAATCTACAAAGAGAAAACGAAGAAGATTCACGACTCCAAAATCAAGAACCGCGTCTTTAACGTTGGTGATCGAGTCCTTCTCTTCAATTCTCGATTAAAGATTTTCTCGGGCAAGCTTAAGACCCGCTGGACCGGACCGTTCACCGTCACCCAAGTTTTCCCTTATGGTACCGTTGAGTTATCTTCAACCAACGGACCTAACTTCAAGGTGAACGGTCATAGACTCAAACATTACTTTGGAGGGGACATACCACCCATGGTTGTCCCGGATCTCCAAACCTTCCCCATGGACAATTAAATTCGGGGTCGAGTCAAGCTCGTGACTCGGTTAACAAAAACAAAGCGCTTCTCGGGAGGCAACCCGTGTTTCTGTCTTCTTTCTATTTTCTAATAAGTGTGACGTGAGGGGGCTCGCCTCTTCTTTTCTCGTGTTTTTGTTGTCTGTGATGATTGTCAGGATTACCCAGATTATGAAGACTCTCGTGCTTGTGGTTTTTTTCCAACGTTCACTCAATCTCCATCCCTTTGCATGCTTATTTTGGGAATCCTATATCCTTGATCTTATTGACTAACGTTTAATCTTTGGCATAATTAATAAACGACTTTAGATTTACGTGAGATTCCCTTTTATATTAGGAATATACATTGAAATTAGTATGAGGGGGTGGCAACCCCCACATTGAGGACAATGTATCGTTCTAGTATGAGGGGGGAATCTATCGATTTGATCTCACTTGCATTTGTCTATGTTTTTCACGTAACCCTGTTTTACCAAGAAAATACAAAAAATGTGATTTTATGCCAAAATTTAAAAAAAATTGCAAAAATAAAATAAGTGTTTATCACAAATGTTGACTTTCCGATGGTGAGAATAAGAATAATTTTTAACTTGACCGAGCGTGTTGAGCTCTAGCTTACTCCCTTAACCTTTCTAAATATATAAGCTTTTGTTAGTCTTTTATACAAGAAGCTTTAAAATGTGAATTCTAGCTCAAAAGGCTAAGATTTTGCAAGTTTCCATAAATGACTTTAAATATGCAAAGCTTAATTTTATTTGGCTAAGCATTCGCGGATCTTTTTATTAAAGATTTTAAATTTGCGAAGAACGAGAAATAATAGAGTTAAATATAAGTTGGAATGCTAAGCAAGGATTAGTTGGAAATCTTAAAAGCTCATAAGTGTAATTTGTGGCCTTTTCTCCTAGTAGCTTCTAAAATGACTAATAACACGTGCTCTTTTTGAAAAACAAGTTAGAGTTTTATCACTCTTAAAAGTCCGTTAAGATCAACATTTTTAGAGTAAAAAGCTTTATCGATGAATTAATAAATAAGAGTTTTTGATCAAAAATATGTTTTAATTTTCTAAAAAGAATTTTCCCGGTATACAGGGTTAAATATGAAAAGTGTTTGCAAAAAAATGAAAATAAAATAAAATGAAATGATGTGAAAACTATAATAAGTTGCTAGTATAGTTGCTAAAAAATAAAGGAAAAATGACTTTTTCTAAAATTTAAACATTCTTTTGAACTTAAACTTGTTAATCCCTACAAAATTTTGAAATCGGACGTTTGTTAATTCTGATCAGTATTATCTGTGGGGTGTCAAAAGCCTGGGCACTTGACCGATGAGGTCGGGAGGTTCCAAGAAGAAAGTCACTCTAAAGGAATTAACTTACCTACAATGTCTTGATTTTGGAGGAATTAGCTTGCTTTGAGTTATAAACTTACTAAGTTTTATGGAAATTTTTTAGTAAAGGGTTCAAAAGTCAAAGAGTCTCGACAAATTATTCTCTGTGGGGTGTCAAAAGTCCGGTCACTTAGCCGGCGAGGTTGGGATGTGCCAAGAAGAAATGTTGCTACATGGGACAATCTCACCTTTGAATTCATATAACTAAAAGGTTATAACTATCTAAAAACATGGGTTGGATGGTCAAAATTCAAACTGAGCACACAAACCTTAATATATTATATCTGTCAGGAGGAGAAGTTTTACACAAATTGAAAATATGAGTAGCGTTAGCATCCCAACTTGTAATTAACAATGATTTCGTTTTTAAGCTTAGTTTGGGAATAAGTGAAAAATCAAGGACGATGAATTTATCCTTCTAGGGCACCTTAGGATTAAGGTATTTCTTATTAAGTGATCCTAAATGTTATGATCAATAACGAAATTCAAGCATGTTGTACATAATAGAAAATAAGAAAAAATGTGTGCAAGAAGAAAATGGTAAACGGGGAGTGTTTAATAAAACTAGTAATTTCTTAATCCCTTTAAGTTTTACACTTTGCTACTTTTTAAGGTATTTAATTTAAGAGGGTTGGAATTTTTGGTTTTCTAAACATTGATTTATTTCATTGCGTGAGGACACAGCAATATTTTAGTATGAGGGGATTTGGTATGTGCTTAAATACACATATCTTTTCCTTAATAAAATGAGCTTAAATGACCAAAAACAGACTTAAAATGCCAAATATATGCTTTTTTATATTATTTACTATGCAGGTAACGGATATCCACAAAAAGACAAAAACAAGGCAAAAACCGGACAAAACCGAGCACGAGATCAGAAAGAGCGTGGAAAACTGAAGCCAAAGGCGTATGCATCTTAGTGGACCAACCCCAACCCAAGTTAATGGGCCAAGTCAGTCTATTATGCCATCTATACTAAGCCTTTTATATCACCAAAGCCCAAAGCCTTCAAATATAAAACCGGCCCAATTGAACAAAATAAGCCCAAATAAGGACTTAACAGCCATTAGCCCAAACCAAACCCTGCTATTACATCGTTAGTCCCTGGAAGTATTGCACCGTTAGTCCCCAGGGACTAACACCATCAGTCCTTACCTCATTACACCGTTAGCCCCTAACCTAACACCTGTTATCTCCCTTAACCCCCAACTTTAAAATATAATAAAATTAATCCCGATAAGGGCAGGAAAGCCCAAAACCCAACAAAATCCCTTTTCCAATGTTGCGAACACCTTCACAACAACCTCCTACATATCCTGGCACACTCCCAGCCCACGTGGCAATCTCTCACTGGGCGAATTGACACGACAAGTAATATGGGAAAGTCAAAGAATTGAAGACAGAGTTTTAATGGTGATTATGGTTTTCCTAAGGCAAAAATGGAATGATTGGAGGGCATTGAAGATGATTGACAGCCTCACCTCACCACACAGCCCTATAAATAGAGAAGGATTTCGAGCTTATGAGGATTACCTTTTACTTTTCTTTTCCAGCTTTGTATTTTAATTCTTGTTTTTTAAACTTTTTATAAAGCATTTTCTATATTCCAAGCATTGTACTCTAAGGGTATTTAATAAAAAGTGAAGTTTTTATTTATTGCTGTTCATTGAATTATTAAGCATTTGGATGATAAGCCAGTAAAGGATGGGCTTATTAGGCTTACTAGCTTAACAGAATAAGCTAGAACTTGTTACCTCCTTGTTAAAAGTAAGGAACAAGGTGTGTTCTATTTTTGATTTCAAAAAGGCTTAATTTATAATTTTCTGTCTTTGCTTATTAAACTGCTAATTTACTATTTATAATTGCTTATTACTACCTATTTAGATCTTATGTTGCTTATTTGATTTAGTCTTATCCTTCTCATAACCTGTCTTTAAGCATTATTTGCTTTTCCTAAAATCTGTCTTAAGTTAGTCATTAATAGCTTATTTAGATTGTTTATTATTAAATGCTTTTCAGTGGGTGGATTTAGCTTATTAAGTCTTATTACACTTAGTTAAGCTTCTGCTTTCATAAATCTAAGGTTAAAATAGTCTAAAACAAGCTTAAAATGGAATTTGTATTTTTAAAGGGGTGTTTGGGTCAAGAGTCAAAAGAGGTTAAAAGTTGTTTTTGGCACTCAAGCCAACTTTAACAAGCTTTAATTTAACCTACAAGTCAGTTTTTATAAGTTGCTTAAGTTTAAATCTAAATTTTAAAGTGTTTTCTACAAGTGGTTTAAATCTGTGGTTCTCAAACTGTTTTCATTAGCTTAGTGGCTTTGATCTTGATTAGGAGTTTGTAAGTGTTGTTTTCTAGCTTGTTTTAGGTCTATAATGCAGTAGAAATAGTCTTAGTTAAAGAGTGCCTTTGTCTTTTGTTTTAAGTCATTATCTGCATCTAGTTTCAATTTTAAGTGCAAAAGCTACTTTTCAATCTTAGAATTAGATAATCAAAAGTTAGATTTAGAGTCTATAAATCACTGCATAAGCTCATGGTAGTACAAACTTGATCTGTTTGAGCTTATTTTGGTTTTTAGAGTGTATTTGCTAGCTTAAAACTCAGCTTGAAAGTGCCCTTTTGGCTGTTTTGCTAATAAGTTTTATCAAAAAGCTAAGTTTGATATCTGAGCTTATGGTTCATTATTTTAAGTTCTTAATTTGTGTTCAAATTTGCTTATTAGGTTAGATTAAAGGGTATGTGGCTTATTTAGTCTAGTTATAAGCTTATTTCAGCTTATAAGCCCAAACAGTTTGAACCTAAAGCCTTTTTAGTTTTTTACTTTTACTTTTAGCTGCTTATTTTCTAGCTTATTAGTGCTTTTCATAAAAAGTAATTTCATAAAAAGTCCTATTTCTAGCTTATTTATAAGATTGTTTAAAAAAATGTTTTATAAAAAGGTAAGGCCACGGGTTTCGAACCTGTGACCTCACCCTTCACACACATACACCTTAACACACCACACACTACCAACTGCGCCCTTGGGACTTTTTCGATAAGTATCCCAATTAAATTCCATTTAACCCTTTTTTCAGTTTAAGCTTATCAGCCCTTTTAGGCTTATTTCCAGCTTATTCAATTAAGCCGACGATTCCATTTTATTTTTCTTAGATTCTAGACTGTTAAAAGTACTTTTCATATTTTTTTTCAGATTTTTATAAAATTGTTTAGTATTTTTAATATTTAATTTAGATTAAAACTGTATTTAATTCATAATAAATTAAATAAAAGTCAAAAAAATATAATTCTTTTTTTCTAAATTTTTTTTATCATTTAGGACTGTTAAAAATTAAATTTGCATTAATAAGGTTAAATTTTGATGTTTTAGTTTTTTAAGCCGCGTTTCTTAATTCCCGTTAACGTTTTTCGTGTTTTATTCATAATTGCTTATTTTTGTTGCTTTCCTTTGCATTGTTTTAGAATTACAATTGTAAAATTAGAATCAAAATCCAAAATTCTTAATCTGTTTAAAATCCCGATTACAAACGTGAACTCGAAGTTCAATTCACGCCTCGTCAGGAACAAAAACGACCCGGGAAACGACTAAGAAGGGGTCACCTTTGAAGTCGAAGCTTCCGAAATTATATTTTATTCATGAGTTGGTTTTTCGCTTATTCACCTATATTATATATATATATATATATATATATATATATATATATATATATATATATAAATATATATATATATATATATATATATATATATACTGACTAAGATCAATTTACCTGTTTTCTGACTCGACATTGTGAGTCAACTAATCCCAGCGAAACTACCCTTTTAGGTAGCACGGAGTCAGCTCTAATGAACCTCCGAGGCCACAAGGGGATTAATTTTTTCCTCGTTATATTCGAACAATTGACCTCCACTTTGGAAGGCTGGTATTTTTACTGTTGGGTATGTGCTTCTTTATTTACGATAATTTACGATAATATGTATTATTATTACAATAATTTGCATACATCATTGTCTCACGACTCGTCTCGCAAACGCTTTGTATTATTATTATTGATTTAGAGCAATCATCTAATAAGCATTTGATGTTGTTTAGATATATGCATATAAGACGTTTTTACTCAAGCAAAATGAAGATATATATCAAATGATTTCTTTTAATCCATTATTTATCTATTTCCTCATTCGATGTATTAACTTTAACATATGATTATGTTCGGATGAACAATTCAAACAATGTCTCAACTATGGCACCAACAAAGAACGAATTCGGCATATAATGTTGTTTTCCGCTTTTAAACAACAGCATGACGACAATGTGGAACTTGATGAGGTGATTCGTGAATCTAAGAAAAGGAAAAGGGGAGAAAACTTGGCGACATAGAAATATAACGATGTTATTATACTTATTTATTGTTGATGAAGCTGAGAGAAAAAATTATGACTTGGCACCATTTATCTACCGTCCAAATAAAATAAGATCAAATCTCAATCGTTTAAAATCGAGTAATTCATAGCAAGCAGCCCTAATTATTTAAAGTTGAGTGCATATTGGGCACGTTTACTATATCCCAACTAACTTACCTTTATCTAAGTTATGAACCAATCAAAGAAGATAATATATTTTGTATTTTAAATTCAATTTGTGTTTATCTTATTGAGTCTTGCATCATTACTTAAGAGAACATATTTCAATTATATGCATCATAGACACATACACATACCATATACTTCAGAATGCCAGGCAAAGAAGATACATGCATACATCATTGTCTCACGACTCATCTCGCAAACGCTTTGTATTATTATTATCGATTTAGAGCAATCATCTAATAAGCATTTGATGTTGTTTAGATATATGCATATAAGACGTTTTTACTCAAGCAAAATTAAGATATATATCAAATGCTTTCTTTTCATCCATTATTTATCTATTTCCTCATTCGATGTATTAACTTTAACATACGATTATGTTCAGATGAACAATTCAAACAATGTCTCAACTATGGCACCAACAAAGAACGAATTCGGAACTGTCAAAATGACTATCAATGAATAAATCATTGGTAAAGTTTTGTTACAACATCTCTCGTAATTTTTTTATCAATACGTGACTCTTTATTCTTTCTTTGATCAGCAAGGCAGGACCGATAATGACGATCTTCATGTTCATGAGGTAACACTCATTTCTACACTTTGTTCTCTTTCAGATTATTATTTATCCGAATGAAGTCATAATGTTGTTTTCCGCTTTTAAACAACAGCATGACGACAATGTGGAACTTGATGAGGTGATTCGTGAATCTAAGAAAAGGAAAAGGGGAGCAAACTTGGCGACATAGAAATATAACGATGTTATTATACTTATTTATTGTTGATGAAGCTGAGAGAAAAAATTATGACTTGGCACCATTTATCTACCGTCCAAATAAAATAAGATCAAATCTCAATCGTTTAAAATCGAGTAATTCATAGCAAGCAGCCCTAATTATTTAAAGTTGAGTGCATATTGGGCACGTTTACTATATCCCAACTAACTTACCTTTATCTAAGTTATGAACCAATCAAAGAAGATAATATATTTTGTATTTTAAATTCAATTTGTGTTTATCTTATTGAGTCTTGCATTATTACTTAAGAGAACATATTTCAATTATATGCATCATAGATACATACACATACAAAATACTTCAGAATGCCAGGCAAAGAAGATATATGCATACATCATTGTCTCACGACTCGTCTCGCAAACGCTTTGTATTATTATTATTAATTTAGAGCAATCATCTAATAAGCATTTGATGTTGTTTAGATATATGCATATAAGATGTTTTTACTCAAGCAAAATGAAGATATATATCAAATGCTTTCTTTTCATCCATTATTTATCTATTTCCTCATTCAATGTATTAACTTTAACATATGATTATTTTCAGATGAACAAACAATGTCTCAACTATGGCACCAACAAAAAACGAATTCGACACTGTCAAAATGACTATCAATGAATAAATCATTGGTAAAGTTTTGTAACAACATCTCGAGTAATTTTTTTATCAATACGTGACTCTTTATCTTTTCTTTAATCAGCAAGGCAGGACCGATAATGGCGATCTTCATGTTCATGAGGTAACACTCATTTCTAGACTTCGTTCTCTTTCAGATTACTATTTATCCGAATGAAGTCATAGTGTTGTTTTCCGCTTTTAAACAACAACATGACGACATTGTGGAACTTGATGAGGTGATTTGTGAATCTAAGAAAAGGAAAAGGGGAGCAAACTTGGCGACATAGAAATATAACGATGTTGTTATACTTATTTATTGTTGACGAAGCTGAGAGAAAAAATTATGACTTGGCACCATTTATCTACCGTCCAAATAAAATAAGATCAAATCTCAATCGTTTAAAATCGAGTAATTCATAGCAAGCAGCCCTAATTATTTAAAGTTGAGTGCATATTGGGCACGTTTACTATATCCCAACTAACTTACCTTTATCTAAGTTATGAACCAATCAAAGAAGATAATATATTTTGTATTTTAAATTCAATTTGTGTTTATCTTATTGAGTCTTGCATCATTACTTAAGAGAACATATTTCAATTATATGCATCATAGACACATACACATACCATATACTTCAGAATGCCAGGCAAAGAAGATATATGCATACATCATTGTCTCACGACTCGTCTCGCAAACGCTTTGTATTATTATTATTGATTTAGAGCAATCATCTAATAAGCATTTGATGTTGTTTAGATATATGCATATAAGACGTTTTTACTCAAGCAAAATGAAGATATATATCAAATGCTTTCTTTTCATCCATTATTTATCTATTTCCTCATTCGATGTATTAACTTTAACATATGATTATTTTCAGATGAACAATTCAAACAATGTCTCAACTATGGCACCAACAAAGAACGAATTCGGCACTGTCAAAATGACTATCAATGAATAAATCATTGGTAAAGTTTTGTTAAAACATCTCGCGTAATTTTTTTATCAATACGTGACTCTTTATTCTTTCTTTGATGAGCATGGCAGGACCGATAATGGTGATCTTCATGTTCATGAGGTAACACTCATTTCTACACTCCGTTCTCTTTCAGATTACTATTTATCCGAATAAAGTCATAATGTTGTTTTCTGCTTTTAAACAACAGCCTGACGACAATGTGGAACTTAATGAGGTGATTCGTGAATCTAAGAAAAGGAAAAGGGGAGCAAACTTGGCGACATAGAAATATAACGATGTTATTATACTTATTTATTGTTGACGAAGCTGAGAGAAAAAATTATGATTTGCCACCATTTATCTACCGTCCAAATACAATAAGATCAAATCTCAATCGTTTAAAATAGAGTAATTCATAGCAAGCAACCCTAATTCTTTAAAGTTGAGTGCATATTGGGCACATTTACTATATCCCAACTAACTTACCTTTATCTAAGTTATGAACCAGTCAAAGAAGATAATATATTTTGTATTTTAAATTCAATTTGTGTTTATCTTATTGAGTCTTGCATCATTACTTAAGAGAACATATTTCAATTATATGCATCATAGATACATACACATACCATATACTTCAGAATGCCAGGCAAAGAAGATATATGCATACTAGGGGTGAGCATGGTTCGGTTTGGTTCGGTTTTTGTATAAAACCGAAACCGAACCGAAAAATTTCGGTTTTTGATTTTTAGAAACCATTCGGTTTCGGTTTTGTGTCGGTTTGGTTTTTCGGTTGTCGGTTTATTTTCGGTTTGGTTTTTCGGTTTCTATACGACTTATCGAGCTTTGCTTTTGCAAAGTCGATTTGGAATATACCATAAACTAACACCTTCAAAGCTTTAAAGAAACAATCCAAATAAGAAAAACCAAAGACACAACAATGATAATAAGAAACAAATGATCATATAAACCCTTAAAAATTATTTATGTGTTATAAAGCAACACAATAACAACGATAAAAACCTAATAAACATAAAAAAAACTCATAGAAGAGAACTTATTATGTGTCATAAATGACATGTACAAGAAGTATATAAAACAAAGAGTAGTTACTCGACATGATATAGTTAATCTAGCGGAGCATATTTATCATCTCTCAGCTTCGATCACAACTTATTTTTGTTCCCATGTTTATAAAGATCGGTTCGGTTTATATCGGTTTTATTTTAATGCTAAAACCAAACCGAACCAAAAACTTTGGTTTTTCCAAAATTTGAAAACCGAACCATCGGTTTTTCTGTCGGTTTCGGTTTTTTAGGTTTCGGTTCTTCGGTTTTTTTCGGTTTAGGTTCGGTTTTTCGGTTTCATGCACACCCCTAAATCAGGGGTATAGTAGTCACTTTACACCTATAGTTATATATAGTTTTTTCTTTTCTTTTCACATTTTCCTCCCTCTTCTTATCTTACACCAGTGATACCCAAATGTATCTCGATCGTCTTCGTCAATTCTTTACCAGCGAGCATCGATCTCACCACGCACTCTCCAACGCCTCCACCGTCTCCACTATATTCACCATATTTTCCACCTTATTCTCCAACTTCGATTCAATTGATACTATTGATCTATCTTTGATATGTCCATTGAGTGTTGATCATAAAGAATAACAAGTGTTTATCATCAACAACTAGTTCATCATCAACGAATAATGATAGTAAGATCTTAATAGTTTGTTTTGATAAATTGAATGGTTGATGAAAGTTAGACTTAATTGTTATTTGTTGAATCACTTACACAAAGTTTAGAAGTTAGATTTAGAGTATATCAAGTTTTTCACTACACCTAGAACAAATTTGAGAGAAAAACTAGATTGAAAACGTGTATATGAAACTTGCACACCAAGTGTTGATAACTGTCTACATCTAATCTATAAGTTTTATGTCTGTAGGTTTTATACTGTGATCACTAGTTTCGTACGTGTGATAATGCTGATTTTGTTCATACACTTTGATGAATTTGTTGCAAAAATCAGGATGGCACCCGATATAGAAAACATTTTATTATGTTGTTATTGATCTAAATTTGTTAGAGTGTTTGGTGAATTACGCGGATAGAAACAAGACGGTGACATAAAACGCCGCAACGGCTTGGGCCGCGTTGCCCACCGTCGTTGGCTCCCGGGCATTGGCCGGAACCATCGCGCGTTGGGGTGTTTTACAAAAAATCATTTTACCCCCGCTAAAAACTTTATTTTTTATTTACCCATTTCCACCCCCTAATTATTAAAAGTTTCACTTTACCCCCCTAATGGCCTCATTTTTTAAAAAAAAAGTTAATTTTTTTTTTAACACCCCCTAAACGGCGAAATTATAAAAAAAATTCATTTTAACCCCCCTCACAACAACTCACTATATATAAAACACATTATTACCAAATACAAAATCACATCCCAAATTCAACACTCACAAATAACAAATATAACATCAATTATTAGCAATAACAAAAAAATGTGGAATGGAAAACTGTCCACATGTCCCAACTTGGTTCGCCAACACCGTTTTTTTGAATCTGCCACAACGCGTCGATTGACGCCCGGAACAGTTTCACCAATACCACAAGAACAACAACAAGCTTTTTCCGGATGCAACAATCACACAAGCCTAAAAACCGTGAATTCTAGACTACAAAAAAACCCACCATCCATTCAACATCAGAAACTTCACAATCAACACATCAACTCAACCATGTCGATTCGCCAAAAAAAGCGGTCGCAAGACAAACATAACACAAAAAGGGGAAAAAATGTGAGACGAGCCCAAGAGACGATAGCAGTGGCCGTGGCTACGCGGTCTAGCAGAAGAAATGCTAGCAAGCAAGTTACGTGTTTTGAAGATAATATGTACGAAAGGTCTACAAAAAGCATGAAACGTTTTTGTCTCGGGTTGTTGAACTGAGTTCGAATTCGAAAACTTTCAAAAACGTAGCAAAGGAAATGATAGACTAGCAAATGGCATACGTTGAATGCCAATTGCCAAAAGTTCAACAGCCAGCGATTGGCGATACAAACTGGCCAAACGTTATGGAAAAAATTGCGAAAACGATGTGGATTATTTGAAACGGGCTCAAAGTCTATAACGTGACGAGCATAAAGGGATCGCGTTTTCTCAAGAAGATGCTTGGGGCGTTTTGAGATTTCATCCGAAATGGGACGCAAACAAGATGACTTAATCGGAGACGTCCCCGGGGCTTCCCAAGAGGATCTATTCGGTCACGATGCACGACCACGTCCGGCCGGCAAACCACGGCCCGCCAAGAAAAGCAAATCCGACGCAAACAAACGAAAACGAGGAACTAAATCAATACGACGAGCACTCCATTGCATCAGTAGCCTTTGCAGTCAACCCCAAGTCGGGGAGCTTAATGAGCATGAGCTTCCGTCTAACGGGAAGCCCACCGCAAAGGTCTTTCGAATCAAATCTGAGAATAGGCAGTAACATTCGAAAGCTAACTAAGTATGGCTAATAACACACTTAAATTATTTCAGACTCTTTCGTAGAAAAAAAAAATCCAGATAAACTACAAAAATAAATCAAAATAAAAATTCAAACAGAAAAAGAAACTTTCGAAAAAAAGGACTTTCCGAAAATGAATGAACTCACATAACAAGAAAAAACAAAACACATGAAACGAGGTCTTTCGAATCGAAAAACGACTCTCGAGAAATATAAAAGGGACGGAATTGAATTAATCTAATCTGAAACAGAATTACTAAACGAAATCTCCCCGGTCCGTCGCCCGCCAAGTCAGTTTATCAAACCTCAATCAATACCATCGCAATAACAACTTACAACCGTGAACAACACTCCCCCCCCTTCCACCAACCTACTCCCCATACGCCATATTAAAACATGCACGAAAGCAACTTACCACACAAGAATACAATAAAGCAATTCGCGAATACACTGACCTGTTTTGATATCAAATAACGAAAAAGCTGCACCTACTTCATCCCACCCGCTAGTACATATGCTAAACTTTCGAACTCTATTAAGTACGAACTAACTTTGAAAGCACAAACAGAACAAAATAGACTTCAAATACTCACTACAACTCCCCCCGCACTCGTTACCTGTACAACGCTACCCTATCTACTGACTCCCCCCCCCACCACGCCACTCAAAAACGTCACAAAGCGCCAAGCAGAAGCCCCGATGTATACGAATCTTAGTAATAACCCTAATCATAAACTTACGCTCCACCTCACGATAGGTCTTTCGAAAATTATCTTCGACCACACGAATTACGCACACCTGCTACCTCCACGGACAATCGAATCTCCCCTAATCGGCACCAAACGACCCTAGGCACCTACATACTAAGAGCTCCACCCAACGCAGCCGACTACCCCCAAAAATACTCGCAACATAACAACGATAATTATTATGCAACCAGAATTTCTTACACAAAGAGCACCGACCAACTATAGCCAAGCCCGAATAACCAAGCGTCATTTCAGTGAAACCCTCATACCCTCCGTCCTATTTTATGACTATCGACATCAGTCTTTCCTTTCGCCAACTATCGAAACCGTGCTGAATAGTAAATTCTTTCGAAATAAAAACAAAAATAAAATTTATAAGACAAATATTTCTTTGTATTTTAAATAAGACGCCACTCCCCCCCCCCCAGGACGCCTGACATCCCCCCCACTCAATACCCCAAATCAACACTCGCACACCTCAACAATCATACAATCACGCCACATTTACACATCACGTACGACCTCGCGCTACGCAAACGCCAGACTTCCAAAAAATTTCCTTACAAACTAACCTCCCCCCTCCCTCCCTTCTCCTCGGCCCTTCACTACACTCGTACCTCCCCTAATTCACCGGCTACAACGCAACCGCCCTGGCCACACCCACAAACGCCCCCCGAACTCCTACACCCTCCCCCCATAACCAAACTCCCCTACTACCCCCCTGAACGCCCCCGAACTCCGAACTCACACCCACGAATCTCTAACGTACGTACTATCAGTACTATGACATCGGTCAAACGAGCTAACCCCACCACACGCCGCCTTCCCTCCTCTCATTTAGTAAACACTCCCTGTTCTTACGCCAACGCATATCGACTGGATCGCAGACCCTCATCCCATACATAACACCTTACGAACCTATGATCCATACGCAAATATTCGCAAAAGTTTGCCTACCAACCTCGACCAACAATAGAATCCGTAATTTCACGAAGCGACCCTAACCTCATCCTCCTCCGACCCCCCGAACACCTCCCCCACTCCCCCCCCCGAATAATCCCTCACTCCCCCCCCCCCACCTCCCCCCCCACCCCCCAAAACTCCCCCCTCCTACACGTACCCCCCCTCCGTTCTTGTGCCTAACCATACTACCCCTCCCAATCTCTACACCCTCTACCACCACCCCCCCTCCAATGATCGGTACAAACGCTCCCCGCATATCAAACACTACCCCCAAAATTCCCACCGGACCACCACGCAACCCTGCGACACAAAACTCCGCATCTTCCCCGAGGCAAGCCTACCGTTATTCACTTCTCTCTCTCCCTACCTCACCCTCCCCACCCGCCACTTCACATACGAGAACTCTACAAACTCGCAGACCACTCCTCTCCATCACACTATAACCAGAAATACCCACCCGCCCTAACATATCCGAAACTCCCCCCCCCCCCCCAACCCCAGTCCCAGAGATCGCACAAACCGCCCGCCCATCCCTTATCCCCTACTCGCCCATTACACCTTCCCCCCACTCTCACATACTCATTGTCGACAAACACAATTGGGTGTGTGTGGGAGGTGGGGGGGGGGGGGGGGGGTGGGGGTGGGGGGGCAATACCGCATCCGAACTCGCCATATCGCCACCCCCACAAAGTCACCCCCAACAAACCCCTCAGCAGCAATCCCACCCATGCAAAGTTTCGATCGACGCCCCCCCCCCACACCCAAAAAAGACCCCACTCATAGAGTTTTGGTAACAAACATCAATTTCGAAACCCCGACAATACCACACCTATGAAAGAAAAAAGTTACAAGAAAAATACTAAACAGTAAAAAAATTTCGGAGAAGGAAAAATTTTCGAAAAAAAAGTAAAGAAAAGAGATTATCGAAACGATATTGAAAAGAAAAAGAAAAAAAAAAAAAATAAAGCATTCGAAAATACCCCAAACCACCCCACTCTTCGAATCGATGAAACTCATTCGATTATTTCGAAGAAAAAGAAATAAGAAATGGAAAATCGTTGGAGTGTAAAGATAAGCTTCGAAAAAAGAGAGAGAAAAACAGACAAAGAACAAAGAAACTTCGAGAAACTAAACAACCCTCACCACGACAAACGACTTTCTAGAAAAAAAAACAAAGCACCTTCTATCATGATTTCCCACACTGCCAACGTCCCCCCCCAACTGCTTCATGCATACGCTACACCCCATAAAAATCACCATTACCTCACCCCACTCACCCTATCAAACTCAAATTCCCCCTACCACCTGCGCAACTACACCACACACCTCACACCTCCAAACTCTATATTCTATCCTCCTTCCCCCTTTACAAACTCCCCTCTACCCACCACTCGCCACCCAGCCCCCCTCCCCTCAAACATATCTAACCACCCTAGCCGACCTACCTCCACAAACCGAACTACCCCCAGCCACCCCCCACCGCTTCCATTCCCCTCTTCCCCATAACAAACAAACTCTCGACCACCCACGCGTGATGATGATACGAGATTTCGCTCATAAGAATAATAAAGATAATTCTCAATAACATATCCACCCATTACCCCCCCCTGGTCTTATCGATATAAGCTAAAATTTCGAACAAAGAGAATTCGAAACCTAGAAATAAAAATTTACGATTAAAGCCGATCGCAAGAATACGCAAAACACATCAGAAGACCTTCCAGCTCAGCCACCTAGTTGCCAGTTACAGCGCTGACCATCTACGCCTGCCCCCCTCCACAGACGTGCACCCAATCTCCAACGAACCCGCCCCACCACCCCCACCCCCCCGCCCAAACTCAATCCCCCACTAACCCCGCACCGTCACAGGCCCCCACCCCCACACGCTGACACCAAGACCCCTACACACCTGGCCCTCTGCAAACTCATCTATCCGAATATGCTTCCCGCCCTCACTAAACGCGATACACTCACCTACCAGGCCCTATCCCCCCACCTCCTCCCCGCAGACGCGCAAATACACCAAACGTCAAACTCAAAACCTTCACAATATACCTACGCACCCCAAAACTATCAAAAACGGAACAAGCCGAAAACGACCCCGCACCCCTACTGTTGCGGTTGGCGGAGATGCGGTTTCTAGCTACAATCTACCACGGATTAGAGGTACGACTACGACGCCAATGTGGATCAAGAAATCACAAGAAAAATTCTAAGCATTAACAACAACAAATGAGAAATGATTTGGGCGACGAGAACGACGAAGACGAAGACGAGTAGTTTTTTTTTTCGTAATGTTATTTTTTTTCGTGATGTTTTTTTTTAAATTTCGTAATGTGTTTTTTTTAATTTCATAATGCGTATTTTTAATAATGTAATTAGTATGTTTTAATATGAATGAAATAGATCGTTTGTTAAAATAATGAAATAATTGAATAGGGGGTTTAATGAAAATGTGAGTGGTGTTATTTGGTGTTATGATTAGAGGAGTGGTGTTGGTGTTGATGTTATGCTGATGTGGCGCTGATGTGGCACCCAAAAAATGGTGTTACCGTGTTACGACACCTGAGGCTCTTATATATAAAGTGTTTAAATTTGAAAAATACAAAACCTGTATTGTAAAGGTGCACAAAAGATGTATGATAAAATGTCTCAATGAGATTTATACATGTGATGCACTAAGTTAACACTATATGCATCATATTTTAACCTTTATTTGTTATGGTCATTTCTTTAGGAGAAAAGGTAGTTGTATTCTTTCAAAGTACATAAATAAGAAATTTAAATTTGTCTTTAAAAAGTGATGAAATCTTGTATTCTTTCAAAGGTACAATTTTGACTGTTTAGTAACATTTTTTTACTCATTCACTAAAAGTATTGTTATTTTTTTCAATGGCTTAAGCATTGCACAACTAAAAGTTTTTTAGTACTCAAATAAAAGATCCATGGGAATATTGGAGCCGAGTCATGAAAATATTAATATAAATTTTACTCAACGAGTATGAGTATAAATAATGGTATTGAGGTATGAGAATATGGGCCTCTTTTGTGCAATCAAATAAAGGAGCTGTAAAATTAACTTATATACAGCTCAAAACAACAGGATGGTTTTGTTGCTAATAAAAGAGCATCTTATTGTAATTTTTATGTTATTTTACTTATAAGTATTAATTTTGATTTTCGGGTCTTATCAGGTTAATCCAATAACCCGATAACAGTAATTATGTAACCTGAACCCGATATGATAACACTATAGGGTTATCGGGTTCGGGTCAAGACAACCCGAATAGACTTTTTAACCCGATTTAACCCGGCCCGACAATCCTAATCGGGTTCGGATTAACCCGACCCTACTGACATCCCTAATTCCAGTCGTGCATACACCAGACACTTTCTTTCAGTTCTAAAAGGCGTGTATTTGGTTCTTTTGCTAGTTTTTGTTAGCGGTGTTCGGATGAAATTAGGAGAAAGTGGTTCGGTTTTGAATGATATAACATAGTGATGCAGCTCATTTGATACATTGATGTAGTAGGTCAATAAGGTTCCATTAGTGTTTTGTAAATTTTAGTTCTGATGTGCTTGATATAACATAGTGATGCAGCTGATTCGATACATTCATGTACTAACTATACAAATGTTTAAACTATTAGTATACTCTCATTTTTTATGTGCTTTCAAATTATGTAATAGTTGACGATAAAGGTATTTTTTATAAGTTGATTGCATAATACTTAATGGACTATAACGCATTTGATTATAAAAGTTAATGCAGTTACTTTATGTCTATAATGCACTGTCTATTACAATGTGATGCAGTTGATTTATTTTTGTAATGCACTAGTAACAATAATGCTCTATTTTTTCAGGTTGGGTCTCTAATATGTAATAAGACAAATTTCAAAAGACATATATGTGATATAGTGTGGACCAATCAGACTTTGCCTAGAAATTTTGATAGAGAGTGAGAATATGTTATTAGTGAGTTTGAACTTGGTGACTACAAGTGGTTCAAAGATATATTTGAGATGAGGGAAAGATGGATCCCGACATACCTACGCGACGAGCATATGACATACCTTTCTTGCCCTAAAATTATTGGCGCAACCGATTTGAGCTTGCAGAGTGAAGTTTTCGATTTGTGGGAGATTTTTGAATCAACTATTAATCATTTGGTGTACGACATGGACAAGTTTTTTATTTGTACTGTGTAGATATTAAAGCATTACTTATAATATAAGTTTTTGATTGTAAACATATAGCATTTATTTATCTCAGTGTTTATTAAACATCCTTAATATCTTTTCTGTTCATATTAATCCATCATAGTTACTGCATCTTGGTGCTATTGTTAGTGCATCATGATGCAGTAAATGACATTGTGATGCGGTAGATGTATACATTGTGATGCGGTAGATTTATACATCGGGATGCATTAGATTTATATCGTCTTGATGAAATAGATATATACATTGTGATGCATTAGATCTTACATGGTGATGCAGTAGATTTATATCATTATGAAACAATAGATACATACATTGTGATGTTGTAGATTTATAACAT
>BQNB010009793.1:0-85792 GCA_026074375.1 Tanacetum coccineum
GCACACTCACTTAAGATATAATAAATATCGGGAGTAAAAAGTACACAAGCTGCAAATATGAGTAGTGTTAGAATCTTTACTGATATTTAGCTGTGATTTCGTTTTAATCTTGGTTTGGATAAGTGAAAAGTCGGGGACGATGAATTTATCCTTTTTGGGGCATTCTCGGATCGAAATGCATCTTGTTCTATGATCCCTAATAGTTATGAAAATAATGAAAGTCGAAATATTCTTAGTTTACTCTTTAAAAAAAATTATTATAAAAATGGGAAAATGGGGTGTTTTAAAGCTTGTGATTTCTAAACTCTCTCCACAAAAGTCTTTTCTACTTTTCAAAGATTTAGTTTAGGGTAGTTTTGAGGTATTTAGTTTTAAAGCATATAATATTTCATGAGGACACGCAATGACTTAGTTTGGGGAATTTTAATATGTGTGAAAACACATATCTGTTTTATATCAAAAATGACCCATAAAAGACAAAATTGTGCTTAAAATGGTTGTATATTGCTTATTTTGTCTTTGTGATTGTGTAGGTACGGATAATGCAAAAAAATCACAGAAAATGGTCAAAGCCGAACAAACACAGACACAGGAACATCTAGAGTGTACAAGAGCCAGGAAAATGCTTTCAAGGTCACTTAAAGTCAACCCTTGGTCAACATTAGTCAACCACAAAAAGACAAAATTCCACAAATACCCTTAAAGTTAAACCAAATTGCAAAAATAACCCAAAAACCCTAACATCGTTAGTCTTTTTATTAATAAAGACTAACGGTCGTTAAAGTCCATTTATAAAAACCAAATCCACAACCTGTTTACCCTTATAAATCCCTTGGCCCAAAACAAACACCCATGGCCCATTCCCTTACATAAGCCCAAAGTCAAAACAAGTATTACCCCGGGTAAAAAACAAGTCATACTCACCTTTTATACAAGTTTTTACGCGGGAAAAGGAGTTATTACTATTCATTGTCTTCTCCATTTACCCTGCATTAAAAAACAAAGTGAAAATCATAATTAGTAATGTGGCAGCATAATTCAAGTACCAAGCTATGATTTGGCAAAAGAAAACGACACAAGGGCTCTCATTGGTCAATCCCCCACATGAAGTGACACGCGGGCAAAGGAGAAAACACACCAATCAAGTAGGATTTGTACTAAAATGCTCACAAAAGAAGCACAAGTGCTCTGACACACGGAATGCCACGCTGGCAATCCGTGTGCTCACCAAATTGATCCAACGGACATAAACTGTGATCCAATCATTGCTAATAATTGAAGGGCCAGGATGAAAGGGAGCATATAACAGAATTTGAGCCTAGAAGCTTCTCTCAAGTGCTATATAAAGACCTCACTCACACACATGAAGGCATCTTCTTTTTCCCCGTTTTTAGTTTTTAGTAGCTTATAGAATTTTAGCTTATGTAACTTTCTTTTTAAATGTAATGTCTTATTAAGCTTTTGTAGTTTAAATTTCAAGCTTGTAATCTGTTTTTAATCAATAAAATTAAAGTTTACCTTATAAAATCTGTTTTTACTTACTATACTCTTCTATAAGCTCTCAAATCAGTCATAAGCTCTCAAAAGCTCTTCATAAGCTCATCTTAGTCTTTAAGCTAAGATTAAGCTCAAATAAGTTACTTAATCTACTTAAACCTTTAAAAACAGACTAATACCTATGCTATGGATGGATTAAGTTTTTTTTGGATGATGAACTAGCCATGGATGAGTTCATAGGACCTTTACTAGCTTATCATTGATAAGCTAGAGCTTGTAGACAGCTCTTTGAGCATTATTACCTTTGTTAAGCTAAGGCTTTTGTAAGTTTACTTTAAATTTCAAGTTTCTTAGCTTAATATTGCATTTGCTTATTTACTTGTTTAAGTATGCTTAATCATGTCTTAATATGCTTATTGATCATGTTTGATTATCTGTTTTCAAGTTTTATAGCATAGAATTTAGTTTTTAATAATATGTCATAAATAAGTAAAAAAACCAAAAATAGTAGTTTAGCTTATAACTTATCATTCTGGCTTATTGTCTGTTTAAATTTGCTTATTAGGGTTGTTAGAAGCTTATAAGTATCTAGTATTAGCAAATTTAGTTTTCAAATTTCAAAAGTTTAAGCTTAAATAGATCTGAGCATATTTAAGAGGGTGTTTGGCTCAGCAGTACTAACCAAAAGTTAGTACTGTTTGAGACCCTTTGGTCTTTTGCTGTTGGTTTTAATCTCTCATTTAAATATGTTTAAGCTATTTTGCATAAAGTCAGAATAGGATAATCAAGTTTCCTCCATGCTGGTTAGGTTTTTCATAGGTTCAAATCTGTCAAGTCATTTGCATTATTTAGCTTAGATCTCTTCTAGCATTAGTCATTGTCTTTCTTGTCTTTCATTTTGAGTTTTTAGTATGTTAGAATAGTCTTAATAGGTCTGCATTAATAGTTTTCAAGTTTGGTTCATTTTAAGTGCAAACTGCATCATCAGTTCTAAAAGATAAACAGCCTTTTTCAAGTTAAGATTTCATAGGGTAAAAATAGTTTTTAGGTTTAGATTTTCAGTTTTCAAGTAGATTTGGGTAATTGGTTAATCTGTTTCAAGTTTGTTTTCATTAAAAAGGCTTATCTGATTATCTAACTTTAAGCTTAAAAATTAGATTTTTTCTTTTTCAAAGTCATTGTAAACTAACTTAAATGTCTGTTTTCATTTAGCTTTTTCAATAAGCAATTGTTTTCCATTTTACTTCTAAAAAGCAATTTCATAAAGCATTTTAGTCAAACTTTAAGAAAAGTTATGTCTCATTTCTTTTAGTGCTTGTCTGTTAGCTTAATATTAAGTCCAAAGAAGGTTTAGGGCTTGTTGGTTATTAGTTATAATTTAAGCACTTATTTTTTGAAATTTTTAGGCTTTTAGGCTTATTTCTGTCTTATTTCTTTTTCATTTTAGCTATTAGGATTGTGTCACTTAATAATAGATTATTTTGTCATAGTTTTAGCTTAGTTAGTTTTTAAAGCTTAAAAGTACTTATTTTTAGCTTCTTAACAACTTTTCTTTTTTAAGTTTTCAAAAATAAAAAAATTGCAAAAAGAGCAAGGCTTGGGACTCGAACCCACAACCTCCCCTTTACACACACACACATGTCTTACCGTTTTGCTTCATTAGCTCATCCAATTTCTTTTCCTTTCATTTAAGTTTTATACACACTTTAGTTTTTAGCTTTTAAAATAAGTCGTGGCTTAACTAGGGATTATCTCAGCTTATTTTATAAGCTGTGCACTTGAGCTTATTTTTCTAATATACCTTATAACTTTTAGGACTTTTAGTGAATTTTCCGAAATTTTTCATAATCATTTGTTATTTTTAACTAATTTTCGAAAGTTAAAAAATTAAAAAAGCCATAAAAAATATAAAAAGTTTTTAGAAAAATATAAAAAAATAGTTTTTAGTTTTAGAATAATTACTTTTAGGTTTACATTCATTAAAATCATTTTTACTCTTTTTAGATCTTAATTTTTATTTTTCACTTTTTAAATTAGTTTTATAAAATAGGATTTTATTATTAAAAGTAGTTAAAAATAGTTTTCTGAGTTTTTATAATATTTTAGACTTTTCTAAGTTAGAAAATCATTTTTTAGAATTTTTAAGAATTAATTTGCTATTTTCTAGGATTTTAATTCATTTAATTAGTTTTTAAGTCATAATAAATACAAAAATAATCAAAAAAATAATTCTCTTTTTCTTAAAATTTTCTTTTGTCTTAATTTAGGTTTAGAAATTAAATTTGCATTCGTAGGCTTAAATTTTAGTTTAATTGCTTATTTGTCGCATTTTCTTCGTGCCCGTTATTTGTTTTCTAGCTTAATTGTTATTGTTTGCTTATTTTAATTGTTGATTTTAATTTGTAGAAATAGATAATCAAATCAATCTTTGTTACCAATTCAAATCATTGTCCGAACAACAAACGTGGTCTCAATTTCATAAATCGTTAGGGAATATATATTAATTGTGTAGGATTTTCTTTTTACCTTTGTCCTCAAGGGTAATTAGGGAATTTCCATATACTTTTGTATTATTTTACGTATACTATAATTGCTACATCAATTTTTGGCGCCGCTGCCGGGGATTTGTGATTAAGATTCTTTCGTTTGAAGTTTGTCGATCGTGATTTGAAGAACCTTTCGTTTTCGAAAGTTACGTCCTTTATAAAAATTAAAAAATAAAAAAAAGTAAAAAAAATATAAAAAGTAAAAAATAATTTTGTTTTCTTTTATTAGTATAATTATCATTAAAAAAATATAAAAAAATCAAAAATATAAAAATTGTCCATAAAAAAAATAAAATTTACAAAGTTGGTAAAAGAACACCAACAAATAATACCTTCAATTGAGGTATTATCCATCAATAAGTTCCCAACTCGAATTAAAGATTTAAAAACTTACCATTTGTGTCACTTACGAAATACGGCTCACCTTAAAAAGTAAAATTTTTAAGAGCTACCGTGAAGTAAGTTTGATTATTTGGTTCAAGTTGTCTATCTCGTTATCCGTTAAAATAGATTGTTAATAAATTGATAAAAAAAAATTATTAGTATAAATTTTCTTTTTCTACTTTGTGCATGCGCACTCGTTCTCAAACCCGCAACCGTAACCGTCAACAACAAGCCCCACCGGCTGTTATAGAATCATTTAATTTAGAAGAACCTTTTGATAATCATCCCCTAGTTTCAATGGCCGATAACCGGACTATGGCGGAATTGCTCCAAGCACCCACCGAGGGGTACGAGGATGCAATCGTAATTCCCGAAATCAATGCTAATTTTGAGTTAAAGCATGGTTTGATCAATCTTGTTCAAAACAAGCAGTTTTTCGGACATGATAAAGAGGATCCACATCCACATCCGTTATTTCAACAAGATCACCTCAACAATGAGAATCTCGGACTTCCCGAGCACGTCAATTAAGCTTATGCTTTTCCCATTTTCTCTTGAAGGTTCAGCCCGGATATGGCTAGAGAAAGAACCTCCTCGATCAATCTTAACATGGGATGATCTTGTTTCAAAATTCATTAATCAATTCTTTCCTCCTTCGAAAACGACAAATCTTAGAAACGAAATCACAAGATTTCAACAAAGATTTGACGAGTCGTTTGGGATCGATTTAATGATCTTCTTCGAGCATGCCCACATCACGGATTTTCAGAATTACATCAACTATATACATTGTACAATGCCTTAAATGCTAATGATCAAGATTCGTTGAATTCCGCTGCGGGTGGAAACTTTTTGGATAAGATGCCTCGTGAATGCTTGAAAATTATCGAGAGTAAATCCAAAGTTCGTAATTCACGAAACAAGGCACTCATTGCCAAAGTGAGTTCGAGCTCATCTACCCCCAGAATTTCACCCGATGTTGCTGCTCTTACAACCGAAGTTTCTGAACTAAAGAATATGATAAAGACTATGCTTATCGACAAGCAAAAAGCACAATCTCCATGACCTGTAAAACGCGGGGTCGCGCTGAGTTGTGTAACTTGTGGAAGGTGCTTTATTCTATATAGAAATTGTTCCCGCCACCGATGGGCAATGTTTATCGAGAAACAATTCAAGGAGACGTTTCACAAGATGCTTGCAGCTAATTTCAATCAAGGAAATACCATCTTAGACCTTCGATGGTGGCGAACCAAATCCGACCTCCTGTTTTCCTGTTCAAAACAATCAAACGTTTCAATCAAATCAAGGAATAATTTCAACCAAAATCGAGGAACCAATTTTCAATCAAAAAGTGGTATAACTCTCAAACAAGGAAAATTATCAACCTTTTCGACTAGTCAAAACCGTCCGGTTTACCAAGTTCACCCTTATCAAGCTCCTGCATCCAAAAATGCCAGGTGTTTCAAAAACCGATTTTTAGAATTACGTCAAGGCTATGATTGCTGTATTACAGGAATATGCAAATCAAGGCCAAGGTTTACAAAACAAGATGACAAATTTAACGGAAATGCTTTCTAAATTCGTTTAATTCAATACCGCTTGTCTTCGAGTTCCAGGTTCTCTTCCTAGTAATACGATTACTAACCCGAAGATGACTTGGAAGGATTTACTACCCGAAAGCGGGGTTGTTTATCAAGGATCCTAGCTTCCTACATATCTTCTTCTCCTAAAGTAGTGGAACGTGAAACGAGGTGAAAAGGATACGGTTTTTCCTACTAATAATGGAATTACCGAAGACGTCCAACCTCCGGTTGTCCCAGTTGAAAACCAAATTCTAGTTTCCGAGCCAGTTGTTGTTCCTGTTAGTGTGCCAATGCCTAACCCGAAACCGTCTGATTCCTTATCCTTCAAGGCGAAATAATGAGAAGCGCAGTGAAAATGCTAACGAACAAATTGAGAAATTCTACAAAATCTTTAAAGATATGAGTTTCGAAATTAGCTTCATGGATGCTTTGACTCTAATGCCTAAATTTGATTCAACTCTTAAAGCCTTAATCGGAAATAAAGAAAAACTTAGTGAGATGGTTAGAACCTTTTGATACGACATGCCGCGTTCATGCTTAACAAGTTACGCCGAAAACTTGTTTGACACCGGCAGATTCCTTATATCCATGTAAATTTCCCGGAATGGATAATGTACTTAGCCTTGGCCGATTTTGGCACGAGCATAATCTCATGCCATTTTCCGCTGTGGAAAAAGCTGAAAACCTTCCAAAATTGGACTCCGCGTGCCATGACACTGGAACTAGCAGACCGTTTGATCTCTCGAACCTCGATCGGTAATCATTGCTAAAGATGTCAACGTTAAAGTTGGTGATATTCCTGTTTCCAGCCGACTCTTGTGGTCGTCGATTTTAACCAGACCCTCGAGTACCTCTAATTCTCGGGAGGTGTTTCCTTAAGACCGGTCGTGCTTTGATAGACGTGTACGAAGGTGAATTAACCCTTCGAGTAGGCAATGAGGCCATTACTTACAATCTTGATCAAACTTCGAGATACTCGGCTAATTATAATGATATGACGGCGAACCGAATCGACGTTGTTGAATTAGCTTGTGAGGAGTATTCTCAGGAAGTTCTAGGATTTTCCGACGTGATCGCGAGTGGCAATCCCACTCCTGGATATGACCCAATAGTTTCAAATTCTTCTCCGACTCTCACTCCTTTCGGGGATAGTGATTTTCTCCTTCTCGAAGAAGCCGATGCTTTTCTTGCTCTAGCCGACGATTCAACTTCACCGGAAGTTAATGAATCTTATTATGACCCTGAGGGGGACATTCTTCTTCTCGAAGCACTCCTTAATAGTGATCCTTCACCACCTTCGAACTGTAACATTCCGTATTTCCAGGTCATTTACGACCTCATCTATTTTGCTAATTATTTTTTTCTCTCGTACGCGTTTACTTTTAAATTTAATAGTTAAGTTAAATCGCGTAAGTTAAAAATTATCGTTTAGCGTAAACGGACATCAACCAAATAAATGTTTACATCAAGCAAGTGTTAAGTAATTATTTTGAGTATAATTATTAACTTTGTTTATTTTATTTTTATTGGTTACGTAAATTGATTACGTTTCGCGATAAAATTACGTTTAGGCATACCCGGAAGCATCAAAACTTTTCTACGCTTCAACAAATACCAAATTTTCATATGGCCGGGATTTGCGACTCCAAGATACAAAGAAATTCATAGGAACACTTTCTTGTTTTCATGGGATAATCTCCACTTTTAGGAACCAAAGACCAAAGACCAAAGACAAGGGACTTTCTAAGCCTCATCTTGTTTCCATGACCAGTTATTTTAAACTTTTGACCAACTAGCATAATATTTACTTTGTATGCAAGGTTATAACACATACATACACAAAACTACTTGGTGTAAAGATTCAAAAATACTCTCTTTTCTCCTTACATAGCCTCGGCTCAAAACACCTCTTCAACTCATGCCACTACAGAAGTTTTTACATCTATACAAGCCTTCACACATCCTTCCTATGAATATACTAAGTATTTACATGCCTTGGTTAACCATTTGCAAGTATTTATCAAAAGAAAGGAGCTAGGGTTTTTCAATTTGGATAATGAGGGTTTTCATTAGTGCAAGCTTGGGTAACATATCTAAACATCTTTTCTTAGGGTTTAGATACTTTGGTTCATATCTACATCACTATAAGGTTATCTAAAAGCCTTCATGTCTTTACTTTTATCATAATTATGATTTTATGTGTTTATATGTTCTATTTAGCAATATCACCATTTAGGATACTTTTAAACATGGTAAACACTATTGCTGCTTTTGGTTGTGATTATTTGAACTTCTTTTCATATGTTATGTAGTTGATAATATCATGGAATAAAGGGATATTATAAGTATGGGTAAACATGTTTGTTAAAAGTATAAAAGGTTCATGTGTAACGTGCTAAAATTAGGGTTTCTTTAATAAAGTTGTGATTTAAAAGAGGATAGAGGACTTACTATTTGACCCAATGGTCAAACTATGTACTAATGGACCTATTATATGTATAGCATAAGATATGAAGTTTTGTAAAGTACTTGTAACAAAGTTGTTAACCTAAAAAGTCTTAAAATCAAGTTTTAAACACATTTCATCAACAACTTCAAAACCTACTATTTTGGTTCGACTTTTGACACATCCCCAACATGTTTTTAAATTATAGTTCGTCTCATGACGATTCCAAAATGATAAGAAACTCGAAAAATTGATTTATAACGAAAAAGATACGACGATTTCAAGTTTACGTTAAATATATACTTTTATAAAATTAGTTTTATAAAAATATATTCACCAGAAACTTTACTATTTTAAAACTTCATTAATATTGATTAAAACTTTTAAATAACGGAGAAACGTACTCAAAAGACATCGCTAAAAACGGTAGTTGAAAAGAATAAGTTACGACATTTACGAGATTTATGATAACTAAATCTATAAAAAATAAATATATTGTGTTATGAACAGTAAATCACCTATTCATCAAAAAAACTTAAATTTTGAAAATGTTAATATTTGATAAACTCGTCTTATACGAAGGCGTGGGACGGTAAGAACGAAAGATACGGACTAAAAACAAGAGAAAGTTACGCGTCAGTTTTTACATAAAGTATACTATATAAACGTTTTTTATTTATAAATATGATTTCACTAAACGATTAGATGGTGATGTAGCTTATTATAGAAATTTATGTGATATTAGTTAATCAAAGGACTATATTACTAGGAGTTTCTAATTGAGGCCTTATTCGGGTGCTGGCGTATCGACGAAGTTGTTGATTTACGATTTAAAGTGTCCTAGCTCCTCATACGTCACTACATGTCTCTTAATTATGATAGCCGAACGATAGTTTGATGAGCTATTACGACCTATAAATAATCAAGTGTTTAGTACTATACGCCTATATTGGATTAGGTTTGCCTTCGATTTATTCAGAGCATTTTTCATTGTGAATACTTGTTGTGATTACCATTAAATCGAGGTGAGTTCATAGCCATTTTTACTCGTGATTGTTTTAAAAATCTATAGGTCGTGAATTACATTGTTGTTTTACTATTGGACACAAGTGGTTTTTATATGTATTTCAAAGTGTTTACAAAGTGTATGCTATACAGATTTCTGCTGATATTATTGCTAAGTTACTTATTCCGTGAAGTCCTATTTATCATGAAAACGTTAATTGCTATGGTGTTGTAAGCGTGAGTGTTGTGCGATAGATCATTATCGGGACTGATAATCCCCACCTTTCCTTGGGTCACTAGTTGATCAAGATGCATTTTACATGGAGGTGTTAGGATCGTTGGCATGCATCTATATTCTGATTGAGGCACAAATCTGTTTCTAAGGCTTCGGGGTCATAAGCTTAGTGCAATAATAATCGTTTTGGACTATCTGATGTGTTTTGAGTCTATTATTACTTCGTTCTTGTGGTCCACCCTTTTTACCGATAACCCATGATTTTAACTCAACCTTTGTGTTTGACTTTAGCATGTAATTTTCAGGTCTAGGTATGAAGATTGGACGGGAAGGCCGTGGTGGATATCAATTGAAGAACGGATTTGGTGTTATCTTAAGTCTATGCAACCTTTTTTTATTATCCTTTAAAAACTTTAAGTCATCTTCTTTGGGTATTATGAAGCTTTTGTTTAATTAAAGTATGTATAATTAAGAATGTTTATGATTTTAAAACATATGGGACCTAATGTATGAACTCTGATATTTGCTATGGCATCGAATGAAAATCTTATCTTTAAACGTCTATTTAAGGTCGTTTCCCTATTTCTTGATGTCTGTACTTTGACTAGCACCCTATTGTTTACCATTCGCTGTACCTGTTTTTGGGGGTGATTACAGATGGTATAGAGCCAAGGTTTAGGAACTGAGTCATTTTCAAAAATGACATGCTTCGGGTGTGGTGAGAAAGGACACTACAAGGACAAGTGTCCAAAAGCAAGGAACCAGCAGAATGATGGAGCTCGTGCTAGAGCTTATGTGGTGGTTGAAAATCCGCAGCAGAATCCGAATGTGGTCACGGGTACGTTTCTCCTTAATGATCACTACGCTTGTATTCTCTTTGATTCTGGTGCTGAGAAGAGTTTTGTATCTTCTGCGTTTACGCCTTTTATTGATATTGCCCCAACCGCTTTGAACACTAATTATGAAATCGAATTAGCAGACGGAAAAGTTGTTAGCACCAATACCATTTTATGTAGTTGCACCTTAGTCTTATTAAATCACGTCTTCAAAATAGACTTGTTGCCAACCCAACTAGGAAGTTTTGATGTTATCATTGGAATGGATTGGTTGGCATACTACCGAGCTCTCATCGATTGTTATGAGAAGATTGTCCGTATTCCTCTTCCGAATGGCGAGATTCTTGAAGTTCAAGGCGAGAGGCCGGAAAAGGATCTTGGATCACTTGCATGTATCAAGGCTGATGAGAAAAAGCTTGATGACATCCGCATTGTCCGAGATTTCCCCGAAGTATTTCCAGATGATCTGTTGGGTTTACCTCATGTGCGAGAGGTAGAATTTCGCATCGATCTGATCCCAGGCGCATCACCAGTTGTTAGATCTCCATACCGGTTAGCCCCTTCAGAAATGTTAGAATTGTCGAACCAGCTCAAAGAACTTCAAGAGAAGGGTTTTATTCGACCAAGTCACTCACCATGGGGAGCACCCGTGCTCTTTGTCAAGAAGAAAGACGGTTCGATGAGAATGTGTATTGACTACAGGGAACTAAACAAGTTGACTATAAAGAACCGTTACCCTCTTCCCAGAATTGATGACTTGTTTGATCAATTACAAGGTGCGTGTTGCTTCTCCAAGATAGATCTTCGTTCCGGATATCATCAGTTGAGAGTCCGAGAAGAAGATATACCGAAGACCGCGTTTAGAACCCGATATGGGCATTTTGAGTTCACAGTTATGCCATTTGGGCTGACGAACGCTCCAGCAATATTCATGGACTTAATGAACCGCGTCTGCAAGCCGTATTTGGACAAATTCGTAATTGTGTTCATTGACGACATCTTAATCTACTCAAAGTCAGAAGAAGAGCATGAAGCCCACCTGAAGACGATTTTGGACTTACTCAAGAAGGAGAAGTTGTACGCCAAATTTTCAAAGTGCGAATTTTGGTTACAAGAAGTCCAGTTCCTAGGACATGTGGTCAACCGTGACGGTATCCACGTGGATCCTAGCAAGGTAGAATCGGTCAAGAACTGGAAGACCCCTGAGTCACCAACAGAAATCCGTTCATTTCTAGGATTGGTGGGTTATTACTGAAGGTTTATCGAGAATTTCTCCAAGATCGCAAAGCTCCTTACTCTGTTGACTCAAAAGAATAAGGCTTATGTGTGAGGCGATAAGCAAGATGAAGCTTTCTAAATTCTAAAAGAGAAACTATGCAATACTCCTGTGTTAGCACTCCCCGATGGACCCAACTTATGGTCTTTTGTGATGGGTGTATCAAAACAAGGTTTTGGGGAGGTGAATGACTGCAGCGGGGGCAAAAGTGAGGCATATGCGTCAAGAACAGTTGAAGATGCATGAGAAAAATTTTACCTCCCATGACCTGAATTGGGTGCGGTGGTCGTTCGCTCCTTAAAATCTGGAGACATTATCTTTATGGACGAAAAAAGTGTTATCTACATCTGAAAACAAGAGTCTCCAGTACATATTTGACCAGAAAGTTTTAAATATGTGCCAAAGGCGGTTGGATCGAGCTTACTCTTGTAACTACGATGTGTGAGATCAAATTACACCGGTAAGGCGAACGTGGTGGCAGATGCCTAAGCAGAAAGAAAGGACTCAAGCCAAGACGAGTACGTGCTTGAGTATTATATTCATTCTTGACTTAAGACTAGATTTTGGAAGCGCCAGAGCGAAGTTCTAAGATCTCAAAGCCCCAACTGAATGGGCTAGAGAGGATTAGAAAGGTCACTTTTGAGCAAGAGTGATGTGAAACATTTACTTCTTTGATAGTAATCTGGTTTCCATCAGTTGGTCCATGTAAGAAAATTGATCATTGTATGAATCTAATACATCTAGATATTCTCAGTACATCCAGTTGCAGTAAGATGTACTATGATCTGAGAGGACTTGTATTGGTGTGTATGGTATGAGTGAGAATTGTGAGTACTGTTTTGCAGATGTCTTACATGTTTAAGATTAAAGCCGAACATCAGAAACCCTCAGGATTTCTTCAGCAACCAGAAATTCCTGAGTGGAAATGGGAAAAGATAACAATGGACTTTATCACAAAGTTGCCTAAAAGCAGCAGTGGGTATGATAACGATTTGGTCATGTAGATAGGACTGACCAAGTCGGCTCTCTTCCTTATCCTATTCGTGAGGACTACAAACATGAGAAGGTGGCTAGATTTATGTCAACGAGATTGTAGCGAGACATGGTGTGCCAGTGTCAATCATTTCAGACCGTGATGGTCGATTCACGTCACACTTATGGCAAGCTCTTCAAGAAGCATTGGGTACAAGGCTAGACATGAGTACAACTTACCACCCTCAGACCGACGGTCAGAGTGAGCGTACTATTCAGACCAATGGAGGTTTCATTCGTGCTTGGTTATGGTTTTTGGTGGCAGTTGGGATACTCATCTCCATTGATTGAGTTTTTCTTATAATAACAGTTACCACACGAGCATTAAGTGTGCACCATTCGAGGCTCTGTACGGGCGGAAATGTAGATCCCCCGTGATATGGACTGAAGTTGGAGAAAGTCAGCTTATTGGACCAAAAATTGTGCAAGAAACAACTGAAAAGATTGTTCAAATTAAGGAAAGATTGAAAACGGATAAAAAGGTCGCCAGTAAGCTATGCTGAATATAGGGAGTAAACCTCTTTGAATTCCAAGTTGGAGAGAAGTGTTACTTAAGGTATCTCCATGAAGGAGTGTACGATTTGTAAGAATTGAATGCTAGCACCACGATATGTGGGGACCATTTGTAATAGTAGAGCCGTGTTGGGACCGTGGCTTTATCTTTTGATGAAGTATTAACCCAGGGCTATGCTGTTGGTCCATGGACACTGTTTCATGTGGCGAACCTCATAGAAATGTTTTGCTGAGCCGTGTTCAAGTACCTTTGGGTGAGATCGAGATGATGAAAATCTGCGTATTTGTCGAAGAGCTAATTGGAGATTGTAGAGCGGTTGTGAAGAAATCTAAGCGAGAGAATCCCATGGTCAAAGTTCGTTGGAACTCTCGACAAAGGAGCTTGGTATACTTGGGAACGTGAGACCAATTCCAGAAGAATTATCTGAATTCTTTTCTCTGAACCGTCCCTTCCTCAGGTGTTGCCAACCTGAGCAGTTGAGGACAAGGCGCTTCTAACCGAGAGGAGACTGTAGCATTTCTGTATTTTTAGGTATTTTGACGTCATCTATTTCAACTAATTATTTTTTTGGCTCGTACGCGATACTTTAATTTTAGTAGTTAAAGGTAATCGCGGAACTAAAAATCAACAATTAACTTAACGGGCAAAAACGAATTAAGTGTACGTCAAGCAAGCAATATATTTATTTACGAATGTGATAATCAGACTTTTTTTTTTATATTTATTTTTTTTGCGTAACGTTTTCAGTTTCGCAATTAAATTCGTTTGGCATACCAGGAACGTTATAATTAAATACGCTTCAACCTAAATATTCCATTTTTATTTCCAATGCTCAATGTTTATAAAATCTTACCCTCAATTATCACGTGAGCGAACACTGGCATAGAATTAAATAGACATATTACATACTATTTTACAAATGTAAACATTTTATTTAAAAAAACTACAACTTATACATTATCAATATATACTTTCATTTTCCTTTATTAAGAACTAGCTAGACATTCCTCCTCATTATCATGGGATGATGTCTTCATTAGGGAACCAAAGAACACATTCTTAATTAGCTAGCAATGTACACCAAAGACTAACTTAGTCATCCTTGTTTTCCTCTCTTTGTTCCCTTGAATTTCCAAAGCCAAGAAACCCTCCTCCTTTTTGATTTTCTTGGTCAAACTTAGCTAGTATTCTTACCACCTTTATATATATATGTTACTTACATGCAAAGTGATAACAACACAACTCTTACACACTTAACAAAAACATTTTTCTTTCTCTCTTTTGGCTTACAAAACCCACGACATCAAACCACAACCCTAAGCAAAGCATACAAATTTATTATACAATATTTACACACCTTCATACATCATATCTAAGATATATCCAAGTGTTTTAAAGGTTTGATTAAACCTTTAAAAGGATTGAAGCAAGAAAAGGAAAGATTAGGTTTTCAAACTAATCTAGGGTTTATAAACTTGCAAGCTTGGGTTTAAAAATCTAAACAAGGGTTTAGATTATATTTCTCATCATCATTTATCACCTTAAGGTTATCTATAAGCCCTCACCTTTTCATTTTCATGATTTTATGAGTATATTAGCTCTATATGGCAAAAATCACCTTTAGGATGCTTTTATACATGTAAAACATATTTTTGCTTGTTGATTTTTAATTTTGTACTATTATTCATGGTTATGTGTTGAATTTATTTATGGTATAATGGTTGTGGAAGGAATTGTGATTAGTTTTATGTAGTTAAAAAGTATATTAAAACAATATAAATAAACTCAAAAAGATATATAGGGGTTGTTTTGGTCCGAATTTTTAAGCATGAATTTTATATTTTATAAAAATACTACGTCTCATGACGATTCCAAAATGATAAGAAACTCGAAAAACCGATTTATAACGAAAAAGATTTTTTATTTTTTTTAAATGAAGATTACAGTTTACGATATTATACTTTTATAAAATTTATTTTTATAAAAAGTTACTGTTCATAAGGGACTTTATTTTTGGAAAAAAACATTATAAATAAATAGAACTTTTAAATACGAAGACGTCGTACTGATAGATCGCTAAAAACGGAGTTAAAACGGAATAAGTTCCGACAAATTAGAGATTACGATAACTAAATCTATAAAAATAAATATATAACTGTTATGAATAGTAAAATCACTATTCATCAGAAAAACTCAAATTTTGAAAATGTTATATTTTGATAACTCGTCTTAATACGAAGGCATGGACGTAAGAACGAAAGAAACAGACTAAAATCGAGAAGAGTTACGCCAGTTTTACTTATGTTATATTATAAATCGTTTTTACTTTTTAATATGATTTCACTAAAAGATTGGATGGGTGATGTAGATATTAGAATTATATGTCGGTATTATTATTCAAAGTACTATATTCCTAGGGGTTTCATAATGAGGCCTCTTCGGAGGTGGCGTACGAGAGTTGTTGGATTTCGATTAAAGTGTCCTTAATCCTCATACGGTCACTCATGACACTCTTAATTATGATAGCTCCGAATACGATAGGTATGAAAAAAGAGCTATACGACCTATAAACTAATCAAATGTTTAGTTCTTATACGACCTATTTTGGATTAGGTTGCCTTCAGGATTCCTTCGTGACGCATTTTTCTATTGTGAATACTAGCTGATTACCATCCACTCGAGGTGGAGTTCATAGCCCCCTTTTTACTTTGTGATTTGTTTCTTACAAAATCTATCGGGGTGAATTACATTGCTTGTTTTACTATTGGACACAAGTGTTTTTCTAAGTGTTTTCAAAGTGTTTCAAAGTGTATGCTATCCAGATTACTGCCTGAATATTATTGCTAAGTTACCTTATTGTCGTGAAGTCCCTATTTATCATGAACCGTTAATTGTATTGTAGTTATGCGCGAGTGTTGTGGTATAGATCTATGGGACTGACAATCCCACCTTTCCTTGGGCACTAGTTTGATCAATGTGCATTTTAACATTGAAGAGGTGTTCAGGTTGTGGCAAACAATCCTATATTCTGATTGGGGCACAAATCTAGTTAAGCTTTTCTGGGGTCATGAGCTTAGTGCGATTTTAAGCGTTTTGGACTACTGTATTGTGTTTCAGAGTCTAACTATTACTTCGGATCTTGTGGTCCAACCTTTTTACCGATAAACCTATTATTTCACTAAACCTTTGTGTGAACTTTTAGCATGTAGTTCAGGTCTTAGGGTGTGAAGATTTGGACGGGAGCCGTGGCGGATTTCAATGAAGACGGATTCTGTGTTTTATCTATATTCAATGCCAACTTTTATTATTCTTTAAAAACTTAAGTCATCTTTTGGGTATTATGAAGCTTTTGTTTAATTAAGAATGTTTATGACTTTTTAAAACTTATGGGACCTAATGTATAAACTCTGATATTTTACTATGGCATCGAATGAAATCTTGTCTTAAAGTCCATTTTATGGTGTTTACTTATATCTTGATATTGTACTTTGACGTAGATCCCCAATGTTACCATTCCGTTGCTATATGATTTCGAGGGTTTTACATACCTTCTACTTCTATATAAACTTAAAGGCTCTGTACCAATATGTCACACCCCGCTAAGCGAAACACGAGGCGTATACGTTCCTTGGGAATCATACAACACCAATAGGTGGTCAACAATAGAGAAAACTAAATGCATTACTCCAAAGCTAAAATGGGACACAAGTGTCGTGGCATATACCAAACACAAGGAAAGAAGTCTTGTATTAAGTGTAAGATTCACTCTTTACAAAGACATAATCGAAATAATCCAAAACTATAACATTAATGTATCAATCCAAACAAGTTACGAAATGAAAAACTAGGAGCATAATCCGCGATGCAGGCATACGGGTTCACTAGCAATTCTTCTACTAACTTTACTTTCTTCAAGGATGTCTATCGAAATGATGCTTAAATGTCAACAATAATGTTGGTGAGAGTTCATAGTTTTAGACACGCAATATTCACTTGCTTTTACTGTGATTATCAAACAAAACATGACAATAATTTTAAACCAAAAAAAAAAAAAAAAAAAAAAAAAAAAAAAAAAAAAAAAAAAAAAAAAAAAAAAAAAAAAAAAAAAAAAAAAAAAAAAAAAAAAAAAAAAAAAAAAAAAAAAAATAAAAAAAAAAAAAAAAAAAAAAAAAAAAAAAAAAAATAAAAAAAAAAAAAAAAAAAAAAAAAAAAAAAAAAAAAAAAAAAAAAAAAAAAAAAAAAAAAATAAAAAAAAAAAAAAAAAAAAAAAAAAATAAAAACTAAAAAAAAAAAAAAAAAAAAAAAAAAAAAAAAAAAAAAAAAAAAAAAAAAAAAAAAAAAAAAAAAAAAAAAAAAAAAAAAAAAAAAAAAAAAAAAAAAAAAAAAAAAAAAATATTAATAAAAAAAAAAAAAAAAAAAAAAAAAAAAAAAAAAAAAAAAAAAAAAAAAAAAAAAAAAAAAAAAAAAAAAAAAAAAAAAAAAATAAAAATAAAAAAAAAAAAAAAAAAAAATAAAAAAAATAAATATAAAAAAAAAATAAAAAATATAAAAAAAATAAAAAAAAAAAAAAAAAAAAAGTCAATACGCCGTACCCATAGAGGTTGGATACGTCGTATCGGCAATCTGGGAAGACAGACTCGATAAAAATTGAAAATATATTCAGGGTTGTCTCCCGGCAAGCACTTTTGTTTACAGAAAAGTCTTTAAGTTAGACTTACCCCAATTTAATCCCATCCTTATAAAACAATTTGGGGTCGAACGGGATGCCAAATGGCACATACAAATTCTTGATTAGGAAAATAAATGGCATCCCTTTGTTAAGATAATTACAAGTCACGATTTTAACATTTAATTCTTTGATAAAATTTTTAGTTTTGAAAAATTTATTAGATTTATCATGACTTGTTTTTAAAAGCTTATTTGACCCATGTGCATAGGCACCATCATCAGTATTTATTACATCAGGTAATGGTTTGACAGATAAATCCCCCAAAGAGTGTTCAATATCGATTTTATCATCATCATTGTCCTTGTTCGATTTTGAATTATCAGGATAAATTACGTTAAAAGAAAATAGATCATTAAAGTATAAAACATTTTGTTCCTCTTCATCACATTCGGACAATGATGTTTTATCTTTCAAATTAAATTCATCGATATGTTGAGGACTTACAGTAGGTTCAGTTAAGAAATCTAATTTAGACGTTACAACATCATTGCAAACAATGGCTGGAAATTCATTCTCAAAATCTTTAAAGTAGTCTAAAACATCAAAATAACTGACCGTAGGCTCGGGTGATGGAAGCAAAGGCATATTGACTTTATCATTATCATTTTCTGAATCCGTTTTAAATTGTTGACAGAAATTATTTTGAAGGAAAATGAATTTTTGTCGAATATTACCGTGCAATCTTCATCGTCGGATTCATCAAACGATATTCTAAAGTAATTTTCATCGTTTAGAGAACTTTCCATAGGCTCACACGAGAGTGTTGCTTCAGATGTTAACATGTCGTTAAATACTATAGCTGGGAATTCAGTTTCAACAGATCTGAGGTCGTGAACGTTTTAATTATCCCAGATCTTACCATACGTAGTAGTTTCCTAATTATACACCTTACCACGCCTACGAACTTTTTCTTCCTCAAGCCTAATATACACCCCCATAGTAATGTTGGGGTTGTCTATTTTAACCTGTAATAAATTTGCTAGGAAAGAAAACTGTCAAATAGCTTAATACGCCGTATTCAGTGAACTGAATACGTCATATTGATGATAGAGTTGAATACACTGTATTGGTTTGAAAAATTTTATACTTTGTATCCAATAAATTGAATACGCCGTATTGAGTATTCGACTTAGAAGGTTACAGCGAACTGTAATAATGCACACAAACACACAATATGCAAAATATACAATGTAAAGATCAAACACACAAAACAAACACATAAATATGCAAATTAATCTAAACTAAATCTAAACTAAACTAAAACACTAATAAATAAGAATTAAACAACTTCACTCCCCGGTAGCGGCACCAAAAACTTGATGTGTCGTTGTGTAGGTGTTATTTATGTATCAAGTTTTACTATTTATTTTATGCTGACTATACCTAAAAATAACACTTTAATGGGCAGTGTACCGCTGTCATAAATGGAGTTCATGTAAGGTAGGGTTTCGATCACTAATAGCGAGAGCGTAATATTCCCATAATTCTATTAGTATTTTAGTTATCTATGTTAGTACTAAGTTAATCTAATTTATGTTAAACCTAAGTTAATGAAAAGGGGGTTTTAGCCTGAGAGACTGGCACGGTTTAGTTATCTAACCTAAGGTTTTGATGACAAGTAAAGAAATAAACACACACAAAAAGATGAACAAACGAAGAGGAGCGGTCAAATACTAATGTAAGGAAAACATATCAACCATGAATAATCCGATAAAACGCAGGTTTGTTTATTAGTGTAATGATTGTCTTATCTCGAAAGGGCATATCATTCCTAGACTTAGGCGGTACTTCTTCCTAAGACCTAGACACGCTAATCCTGTCACAATTAGACGCATCCGCATAAAACAAGCATTTGTTGATTATAATCTATCTTAGGAGATTAGTAATGGTGCTCTTACTAAACCCTAGCTCATGGAGACTTTACCCACTTACTGTTTAACGGTTCTTTATATACTAGTAGTCCACTGTCCGAGTCCTTGCCAATTGAATAAGAACATACTCGTTGATACCAAGGTCACCTTATGGCTCAACTAAGCTCACTAAACTAAAGGCAAGGATAGGTAAATATTTGTGATCTTATGATTCTAGATATATAAATTGATAAACATAAACAATAAACAACGATAAATTAAGCAATCAAGATAAACAAACCAAACATTCGATCTTCATAAATATGGCTGATACCTAAAGGTATCAGCCGATAGTCCTTGTAAAAATACACACGGTTTGATATATGAACGATTAAAATAAAGAAACCTTAATCGAACGCGTATTTGGTTGCGCGAAGATTACAAGAGTTTTCCTATGATCTTGGGGCTCTTTTCTGACCTTCTAGGCTCCTTTATTCGTCTCTTGGTCGACATGGTAGTTTAGGGATTCACTTGCATACATAAAACTGAGTTTTGGATCGTCTATTTATAGAGTCTGGTAGTCGGTTTGATACGCCATATCGGGCGATGTGGGATACGACGTATTGGGCTTTCTTGGAGTAAGGACCACGTTTGATATCTGCTATAATCTTCGTGTATAATAATCCTTGGATACGGCGTATAGAGGCTTCTGGATACGGCGTATTAGTCTTTATGTCTTTGTGGTTTCTTGTGAAGTAAAGGCACGGATACGCCGTATCTTCTTGATGGATACGGCTTATTGAGGTAAAACAGTTGATTCTTCTTCGTTGACCAAAGTATTATATACGACGTATCGTTGATGTGGATACGACGTATTCTTCAAAGTCAGGCAATGGTCTTTTGATTCGTCAAAGTCTTGGATACGTCGTATAGGTCTAGAATAATATGGCGTGTTTTCTGTCAGATCAGTAGACTTTCACGAATTCTTCGTTTATGCTCCAAAATGCGTGCCTTTTAGCATAACTTCACCAAGTACTCCATAATTACTGCAATTCTCAAATACAAATGATTAAGTAACAATTCTTTGCAATAATTATACAAAATAGGTTAATTACATGGGATAAATGATGTTATAAAATAGACGTTATTTGATGTCATCACACGTACTTTATATGATTACAATATATATCATATTAACTACTTTGCTAATCAATTGAAAATAATAAACAAGATATCACATGATGCTCATTCCTTTTGGTAGGTTCATCACTCTATAAAATTTCACAGTATTCGCTGTATAAAAATTGTATTCATTTCTTTTTTTTCGTTTTTTGCTGTATAAATATTTTATATTGTTCTTAATTCATTAACTGTTACTTAATGTATTCCTTAGATCAATCTTTCTATACTAAACAAATTTAAAAAACCAATATTTAGCCTAAAATAAAAATAAAAACAATAATCACAAGTCATACCCGCCCATCGGGCGGGTTTTGTAACTAGTGTGTGTGTGTATATGTGTGTATATATATATATATATATATAATCCCATGATTTCTTTCATAAAATTTCTTTCATCGAACCCAATGTGGTGACATAATGTTACTTAACTAGTGAAAGTTTGACTTCTTCTTATTTTTTGATCTTGTCTCATACCCCTGCTCGAATGTATTACCATACGGATCCGTTACTCTTATTTTTGTGTACCACTTTCCGTCTCCAACTTCTTTAACAAAATCCCCGAACCCTTTAGGTATCCAATCAGTTTTTAGCAAAGGTTCGAGTAATGAGCCGAGAAAGGCCACTGCTTTCTTCTATACATACATTTTTCGGAAAGGGTTGATTGAATCGTGGATAGCTAAGGCACGTTCCATAGGATCATTACGGTCAAAGTAAATTATAAGGTTCAGGCCATAGAATGGTTTTCCCATTTCATCTATTTTTAAGTAGTATTCTTCCTCATCATCACTGTCGCTTTCTTCACCGTTATTTTGTATTTTGGACACATAGAACTTTTGTTGGCAAACACCATCAAAAGTTGAAGTAGTACCCTTAAGAGTGTTTATAATGCCCCTCACAAGTGTGAAGAAAACTCCTCCTAATGATAATTGGGACAGTACGGTCAACTACATGTCAAGGATCAAGAATTTGGCTAGTATTGTAGTAATACCTACTTGACACAAAAACGCCCTTCAACATCCTTATTGGTTTGGCCTCAGAATGGTTAAGCATACTCACGTTATGGCTGACTGGTTTGACATGCTGATTGGTCTTCTAAACTATATATAATATATATATTACACACCTTGCGTTTACTTTTTGATTTATTTATTTAACCAACCACCAAAATATTACAACTTGGAAATCTAAATCTTTATCAACGTGTCGCGTTGCTGTAACCATTCATCGGGAAACTCAAGTACATTATCCTAGGCTAGTGGGTCATAGTCGTTAGGATAAACCGCAACCTCTTGGTCGAGCTTCCGTTTGTGCTACGCTTAATATGTGCATTTCTGCTAATTGTTCCACATCATCGAGGTGAATTTATAGCCCCATGTTTTACTTGTTTTACATATATTTTTGGGGTGAGAACATGCTTGTTTACAAATGTATTTACATGGTTGATTACAAATTGGTTTACATATTTATTTATATATCTCGCGATGAGATACAATACTTGGTTTAATTTTTGGGCATGAACACTCGTTATAACTTGGTTATACACTCATATGCATATCTCACGGTGAGATACAACATTGGTTTTTACTTATGGATGCAACAACTATACTTGTAACTCGAGAATGATATATGAATAGCTTAGGTTGCATGAACTGTAAATCACTTTGGAGGGTTGATCGCTAATGTTAGAAAAAGATCTATTAGGGATTTGACAATCCCCTATCGGGTGATTAGCTATCCTGTGGGCAAACGAACGTTATAACATGTCGGAACACGATTGGTTGGGCCTATAGGGCCAACGACACACACATGAACCATACGACCTTGAAAAAAGTGGCCATACATACAAGTCTACGTTCGCAAGTTTTCATAACTTAGTATTAATTGTAATCATTGTTTTATACACACATGAATATTTACTGTGTCTTGAATAAAGTGGCAATACATACTTGAAACAATTTGGTGATATATATATATATATATATATATATATATGTATAAATATCATACATGCTTTGAACAATTGCGGTTCAACGTTCATATGTACATTTTTGTGACTATTTGGGGATTGAAATGGTCCATATCATAACCTTTACAACTATTTGAGATTTCTAAAAATCAAACATACATTTTGTGAAGGACCATTTAAGGATTTTAAAATGATCATACACACTTACAGAACCTTGGTTCAACATTTATATACTTAAACAAAAATAATGAACTCACCAACTTTATGTTGACACATTTAAGCATGTTTTTCTCAGGTGAATTAGAAGCTTTGGCCTACATTGATGTGCACATGGAGTCTAAATTTGTGTACAAGAATTTCATTCATGGATTGTCAACATACATACAAATGATCAAAACACGTTGGTTTTTTTTCAAGCTTTACATTGTAGGTGCAATCATGAGACAAATGTTATATAATCAATTTCACAATGAAATCAACGA
This sequence comes from Tanacetum coccineum, assembly GCA_026074375.1. Lineage (NCBI taxonomy): Eukaryota > Viridiplantae > Streptophyta > Magnoliopsida > Asterales > Asteraceae > Tanacetum > Tanacetum coccineum. Next base: position 23,564 of record BQNB010009793.1, read on the forward strand.
GAGATTACTTTTCAAACGACACATTTAGAGGTCGTTCTCTTGTATCTAGCGCTGTGTATTATGAAGTAACGCCCCCGGACACATTTCCGCTGCGACACATTTTTGGGGGTGTTACACTTTACCCACTTACTACTTAACGGCTCTTTATATACTAGTTGTCCATTGTCCGAGTCCTTACCAATGGAATAAGAATGTACTCGTTGATACCAAGGTCACCTTATGGCTCAACTAAGCTCACTAAACTAAAGGCAAGGATATGTCAATATTTGTGATCCTATGATTCTAGATATATAAATTGCAATATGGAGAGCTATCTCGGACTCTTAGCCTACGCCTAAACAACACCGAAGTTGCAGCGCATTAAATATGTAAGACTAGACCCAGTTGAATGATAGGTCGCATACTTAAGCACGTAAACAAGTATCATGTGATAAACATAATCAATAAATCAACGATAAATTAAGCAATCAAGATATCTCTTTTTTTTCAAACTTATCAATCACATTAAGCTGAACATTTTCTATAACTACCACTATTTTAGAAAAGCAACAAATAAGCTAGAAAAAGCTCAAAATGCCATACAGTTTGCTAAAATGAACAAAAGGGTTACCAAGGCTTAACCGTGGGCTACTTTTAGGCACAATAAGCAAAGAGCAAAGGTAAATAAGCTAAGCTAGGCACCTTACTACTCCTAATAAGCTAATAAGAACAAAATTAAGCTAAACTAAATAGACAGAAAAGCCAAGAAACTAAAATAAGCTCTAAACCTGAACTTGCAGGCCAAAACAGTCCCAAAAGGCCACTTTGGGCTTAAAAATAAGCACCCTAGAGGTCTTTTTAGGACTTAAGCTTATAGGGTCTTGTAGTACAGCTTATTAGCTTTCTATAAATGCATTTAACTTAAACTGATGAAAATAAATGAGCAAAGAAAAATGGTCTTGAAAACACACTTTTGCACCAGGGGACTTTTTGACAAAGAAAATGGGGTTGAAGGCCAGCTTATGAATAAGCTGGTAAATAAGCTCAAAATTTTAAACTAGGCCTAAACAGATTTAGTTAAGCTTGAGAAGAGCTTATGCTCAAAAAGTTGAAAGCTAAAAGCTAATTTAAGCAGCTGAAAATTAGAAATAAAAAATGGGATTTTAGAACTAAAAATTGACTTAAGAGAAAGGTTGACAGATTTTGGACAACAAAAGAAAACCAAAAGATCTTTTTATACTCTACTTAGACACTTATCAAAGACACAAAATCAGACTCAAAAGGACAGGAACAACAAGCTTAATCAAATAAGCTTTTGAAAATGTTTTGCCTTAACAGTTTCAAAGAACACTTTTGAAAAACTACAAAAACAACTTTCAAACCTAAACACTTTTTAAAAACAGATAAAATCCACTCAAAGTTGCTTGCCAAAGTTATCCAAATAGACCCAAATGATTTTTAACACACTTTGACCCATTTTAGCACTTATCCCAAACACTCCCTTAAATTCTAAATTCAAATTTCAAGGCTGTTTTGGACAGATTCAAGCAAGGAATTTTGGAAAACAGATTATAAGCATTCAATATTAAGCAAAATAAGCAAGTAGCAAACAAAGATAAGCACTATGATAAGCAAATTAAATTTAGGCAGTTTACAAAGGAAATTTGGCAGATTAGCCTAAAAACTTGAACAAAAGATAAGTAAACAGTAAATGAACATATATAAGCATATAACAGTCAAATAAGCAATTAAAAACAACAATAAGCACAGGATAAGCTAAGCTACAGTACTTAAGCTAAAAATTTAAAATGAGGACTTACAAACACCCTTGCTTAAACAGGGTAAACAACAATAGTCTACAAGCTCCAGCTTGTATAAAACAAGCTGGTAGGGTCACAAAAGCTCTTCCTTAGCTAGCTTTTCATCCAAGATTCAGCTGAGGTATTTAGGGGAGGATTTTTTTTGTTTTTGTATTTCTTTTTATATTTTCTTAACTGTTTAACATTTTAAACAAAAACAGATTATGAGAGCTTAAAAAACAGTGTATGAGAGCTTTTAAAACTTAGTAAAAACTTGATAGAAGAGCTTAAAACAGATTTTCATAAACAACTTAAAAATTTCATTAAAAATTCAAATCATTACAATATTAAAGATTACACTGATAAAATTAAGAACAGGTAAAAAACTACTTAATACTAAAAAACTAGCTACCAACATGGCTACAAGAAGTCCTAATTTATACTACTCTCATGAACCTTCTAGGTCTTCTCTCTCTTGTGTTTGTTTGCTGAGACAGAAACACAAGTGTGTTTCTTGTGTGAGTGAAAGTCAAAATCATCATAGCCATTCATTTTATGTGCTCCCCAAGCAAAACAATCAAAGCCGTGTATTTTCCTTGTCCAATGGGGTGTGAAAGGATTGCAAGCTTGTACTTTGGCCATGTGGGTGTGGGGTTTGCTGGTGGTGATGGTTTTGGATGCTAGGGAACAGGAAACGAGGTGTGAGAGTGACCAGAAGATGGGGGTTGGGTTTTGGCGGGAAAAGGTTGAAGGAGATAAACAGTATTTGTTGTTTAATTAGGACAGGGGTGAGGTTTGTGGAAATGGCAAAAAGAGTCCTTCAAAGTGTATGTGTGTATTACATTTTTAGTCCTTAGTGGTCATACAAGTTTGAGGGATGACAGGTTTACCCCCTGAGGGTTATAATTGTTATTGCAAATTTGGTCCATGTGAGGGTTAATGTTTTGGGGTATTGGCAGTTTGAATTTGGTTTTGGGCCCGTATGGTTTATAAAAATGATTGGGTCCATTTGGTCTTTAAGTGGTATACTAATGGGCTTTCCCGGTCCATTAGATGGGTTCGGGTGGGCCCATTAAGTATTCTTCAATATCGGCTCGGTTTGGACTGTTGACTTTTGTGGGTTGACTTTTGACTTTGACTTTCTTGGTCTTTGGCTTCGATTTGACTTTGTCTTTTCCACGCTTTTCCATTCCGTGCTCGGTTTTGTCGTTTTTGACTTGATTTTTCGTCCTTTTATCGGATATCCGTTTCCTGTACAAGATAAGTGAAAACATACAAATACAATGTATTTTTGGGTACGTTTTTGGTCATTTAAGTCCGTTTTTGATGGAAAAGGGTATATGTATTTAAGCACATACCACTAAATCCTCACAATATCTAACAAGGGTTATTGTGTGCGGGCTATGTATCATGTAATTTCACAAAAGTATGCTTGAATTTTTTTTAATTTGAGCATAATTTAAGCATTTTAGTGTGAAAATAGGACAAGTAAACATTCAAATTCCATCCCCCCACTTGAATTATACAACGTCCTCATTGTATATATAAAACATTAAATACGGGAATTAAAAAGAATTAGAATGAGAAACTCCTCTGATATTTGCTCGGTAGATTCTTCATGTTGATTTATTTAGCAAGAATTCATGTTGAACAGCCACCTTGAAGTTTCAAGACTCCAACACTTCAAGATCTCATATGTAAATTCTCCACCAATATTTGTCGATATTTTTCACGAGGTCCTGTGTAAATTCTCAAAAAACAAATGCAATTCTATCTCTATGTATTTGTTTGGTTAGACTCGAAATAAATACCTAAAACTGTACAGGAAGTCGATACGCCGTATCTATTCCCCAGGATACGCCGTATTGATACCTGTATACGCTATATTCTTTTAATGAATACGTCTTATAGACTGTGCTGAAAATAAAGATTGGATAACGTTCAGATAGTCGATACGCCGTGTCCATGGGGTTTGGATATGCCGTATAGATAGTTTGGGAAGACAGACTCGATAAAAATTGAAAATATATTCAGGGTTGTCTCCCGGCAAGCACTTTTGTTTACAGAAAAGTCTTTAAGTTAGACTTACCCCAATTTAATCCCATCCTTATAAAACAATTTGGGGTCGAACGGGATGCCAAATGGCACATACAAATTCTTGATTAGGAAAATGAATGACATCCCTTTGTTAAGATGATTCCAAGTCATGATATTAAAATTTAATCCCTTGATAAAAGTTTCAGTTTTGAAAAAATTATTAGATGTATCATGACTTGTTTCCAAAAGCTTATTTGACCCATGTGCATAGGCACCAACATCAGTATTTATTACATCAGGTAATGGTTTGACAGATAAATCTCCCAAAGAGTGTTCAATATTGATTTTATCATCATCATTGTCCTTCCGATTTTGAATCATCGGGATAAATTACGTTAAAAGAAAATAGATCATTAAAGTATAAAACATTTTGTTCCTCTTCATCACATTCGGACAATGATGTTTCATCTTTCAAATTAAATTCATCGATATGTTGAGGACTTACAGTAGGTTCAGTTAAGAAATCTGATTTAGACGTTACAACATCATTGCAAACAATGCTGGAAAATTAATTATCAAAATCTTTTATTCTTTGGTACACAATGCACCGGGCTTACCCATGGACTGTCAGAGATCGGATAAATTAATCCGGCGTCAAGAAGCTTTTCAACTTCTTTCTTGATGACGTCGTGGATTTTTGGATTTACCCGCCTTTGATGCTGAACCGTCGGTTCGTAGTCCTCTTCCATGAGAATTTTGTGGGTACAAAACTCTGGGTCGATACCCTTGATATCAGAAAGTTTCCAAGCGATGGCTCGCTTGTGGGACTTTAGAACCTCGATTAGAGCTGCCTTTTCCTCATTCTTTAAATCTTTTGCAATTATGACGGGTAACTTGTCGTTACCTTCCAAAAATGCATATTCTAAATGAGGTGGCAAGTCCTTGAGTTCAACCTCAGGGGGCTCATTAACTGAAGAGTTTGCTTCACAGATTTTAAGATCTTTTCGAGTTTCCGGAAAATAATTTCCTTGATTGGGAGGTGGTGGTGATGGATCACTATTAAGAATTGCTTCGAGGAGAAGAATGTCCCCATCAGGGTCATAATATGTTGGATCAACTTCCGGTGAAGTTGGATCATCCTCTATAGCAAGAAAAGAGTCGGCTTCTTCGAAAAGGAGAAAATCACTGTCCCCAAATCATGTCCCCAAAGGAGTTTATGTTAAAGTCGGAGATACAGTAGAGACGATTGGATCATAGTAAGGGAGTGGGATTGCACTCGAGATATATTTAAGAACAAAGAACTTCGAAGAGTATTCTTCACAAGCCATATCAATGACGTCAATTCGGTTTTGCCGTTTTCTGATTGTAAATTAGCCGTGTATCTCGAATGTTTGGGTCCTAGATTAAATGGTGTATGGCCTCTTGCCAACACGAAGGGTTATTTCTCCTTTCGTATACATCGATTAATGCACGACTTGGTCTTTAGAAACTCCCTCATGACCACGAACGTAGTCTAGGGAACTTCGGGGGGTCTGCTAAAATCGACGACCACAAAATCTGCAGGAAATTGAAACTTTCCCACCGTTACATAGACGTCTTCAGCGACACCGATTGGTTCAGAGATTGATCGGTCCGCTAGCTCTAGCGTCATGCAAGTCGGGGTTAGTTTGGGAAGAGAGAGATTTTTCCATACGGAATATGGCATAAGATTAATGCTAGCGCCAAGATCGGCCAAGGAGTTGCATGTATTAATCCCGGAGAATTCACATGGAATAAGAAATTGGCCAGGGTCTCCAAGTTTTTTTGGTAACTTGTTTAGGATGACTGCTAAGCAATTCTCATTCAATGGGGTTCTAGCCATTTCACTCAACTTTTCTTTGTTTCAGATTAAGGTTTTTATAGTCGAGGCGAATTTTGGCATAAGCATTAAGGCATCCGTAAAGCTAATTTCAAAACTCGAATCTCGAAAGATTTCGTAGAATTTCTCAATTTGGTCGTTAGCTTTTTCACAACGTCTTTCATCATTTCTTCTTGAAGGAAATGGAATCGATGCTTTTTGGTTAGGCCTTGAAGCACTAACTAGAGCATTTACGGGCTCAAAGATTGATTCATGATGGACAACAAGGAAATCCAGAGGTTGGATGTCTTCGGTGCTTCCGTTATTAGTAGGAGGCATCGTATCCTTTGTGACCTCGGGTTCACGTTCTACTACTTTAGGAGAGGAAGTAGTATGAATCGTGGGTCCCTTGTAAGCTACACCACTTCGAGTGGTAATACCCTTTAAATCCTCCTTCGGGTTAGTAACAGTGTTACTAGGGAGAGTTCCCGAAGTAGAGGCGGTATTGGAAGTGAGAAATTTGGAAAGCATGTCTGTGAGATTGGTCAATTGATTTTGCATGTTTTGACCTTGAGTTTGCATGTTCCTCATCACAGCATCATTAGCCTTTACGTAGGCTTGGAAATCTTCCTTTGATACACCTTGAATCTGAGGAGCTGGAGCTTGATAGGCGGGAGCTTGATAAGCAGGAGGTTGAACAAAAACATGTGAGGGTAGTAGGTTGAACTTGATGGAACCGGGGTGTTGGGTAAGATGGAGCTTGATTGAAATTCCCCGGTTTTGGTTGTTTGTAACGATTCTGATTGTTTCCTTGATTTTGCACATTATGATTGTTTTGAGCGGGAGGAAAACCGGGAGGTCGAATTTGATTTGAAATCGGGGCTCGATAACCGGTGTTTCCTTGGTTGTAGTTAGTTGCGGCTGCTTGAGAGACATATTCTTGAATATTATCTCGATAAACATTGCCAGTGGTGGCTGGACAAGTTTGGTAGGAATGAGCACCACCACAAGTAACACAACTTTCCTCAACCGCTTTGAGGGAGTAGGAGCTGGGGAGCATTGATTTTTCTTATCAAGAGTAAAGCTTTCACCATATCTTTCAGCTCGCAACTCGGAGAGATTCCGGGGGTGGAAAGTGCTCGAACTCACTTTGGCAACAACCAGTTTGTTACGTGAATATACGAAACTTTGGATTGCTTTCAAATGATTCTTAGGGCAATCACGAGGGGGGGCTTTTATCCAAAAAGTTGCAACCCGCGGCGGATTTTTTTAAACGAATCTTGATCGTTAGATTCAAGGCATTATTTGAATGAATCGAGTTGATGCAATTCTGAAAAAATCCATGATGTGGACATGCTCCGAAGAAGTTCGTTAAAATGGTTCCCAAGCTTCATAAAAACGTCTCTCAAATCTTTGTTGAATCTCGTGATTTCATTTTGAGATTGTTTTTTTAGACGAAGGGAAAAATTGTTGATGGAATTTTGAAACAACATCATCCCATGTTTGAAATCGATCTTGGTGGTTCTTGTTCGAGCAAATCCGGCTGCCCCCTCTAGGGGGAAAATGGGTAAGCATAAGCTTTATTGATCGTACTGGGACGTTCGGGAACTTATCGTAGAATCAGGATCTTTGTTGAAATATCGGATGTGGGCATGAGGATCTTCTTTGTCATGTCCAAAGAATTGCTTGTTTTGAACGAGGTTAAGCAGACCGTGCTTAAGCTCAAAGTTGTCCGCGGCAATTTTGGGCACAACGATGGCATCCTCGTAACCCGCGGTGGGTGCTTCAAGCAACTGAGCCATAGTCCGGGTATCATCCATCGGAGCTAAGGGATCTGGATTTTCAATTGGTTCTTCAAGATTAAATTGTTCAACAACAGGTGGTGGGGCCTGGTGTTGTTGATTATGAAGATTACGAGTTTGGGAACGAGTGTGCATACACTAAGAAAGAAAATTTACACTAATTTTTTTGTTCTTTTTGGTTTATCAAAAAGTAAATCACAATTATTATTTTAATAAACGGACAACGAAAAGACAACTTAACCTAATAATTCGATAAGCTTATCGGTAACTCTTCGAAAAGTAAAACGCACAAGGAGCAGTAGGGAATAGGAATGGGCGAAAGCTATTAAAAAACCTTTTTCCTTTAGTGGTCTTAGTTCCTCGGAACAACCCGCTTATACCTCCTCTTAGAGTTGTTTTCTTTTTAAAGGTAGAACCGTATCCTCGCAATAGTGACACAAAAGGCACAAGTTTTTAATCGTTTGTTCGAGTTGGGAACCCAACAAGTTCTCGGAAGTTATTATGATAATACCTCAATTGAGAATATTATATTTTGGTATTTTTACCAATTTGTGAATTTTATTTATAATTAAAGACAATGTTTTTATCTTTTTGGTTTTCTTTTTTTTAGTTTTTAAATGATAATTATACTAAAAAGAAAATGAAAATATTTTTGTACTTTTTGGGTTTTTTTTTATGATAATATTCACAGATTCAAACACTTCTTGACAAACGTAACGATAATCGGTTTCACAGCCTCCCCGGCAGCGGCGCCAAAAATTTGATTGGAGTTCTAAACTATATATAATATATATAATAAAATATATATAATAAGTATAATCTAAAAACAATCAATGAAACCGAGAAGTAGTATAGAATGTTCCCGGGTCGTTTATCCCCAGCGAGGTTGTGCTTGAGAATCGATACAGTCGGAAAATTGGAGTTTGAATGAGATTAATGATTTGGGAGAGTAGAAAGCTAAATTAATCAATAACAAGCAAAAACGATTGAGAAAAACCTAAAAATGAAAGCTAAATAACTTAAATCCTAAAACGGGCACGAAAAACGAGGGTCAAAAACCTAAATTTTGCAAATTAAACCCTAAAACAAATTTAAAAGCTAAAATAGATTCTAAATGACAAATAACGAAGTTTAAAAAAACTAGACTGAAAACGGAGGTCGTTTGACCCAAAAACGAGTCAAGACAAGAACCGTACCCGAGACCCGTTCTTTAAAAATCAAAAGTTTGCAAAATTAACCCTACGAAAATTTTTCTATTTTTCCTACGTAAAATATGACTAAAGAAAATTTCCTAAAAAAGAAAAAAAAAATTTGATAATTTTTGTATTTTTTATGAATTTTTAAAACTTTTAACGAAATTAAATTATAAAAAATACTAAACTATTTTTAAAAATTCTGAAAAAATTACTAAAATTACTTTACCCTAAAACCTACCTAAGAAAAATAAGAAACCCAAAATTCAGCTTATGAATAAGCTGAAAATAAGCTCGAAAGAGCTTATAGCTATATGGCCAAAAACTACCTTATATACCAAAGTGCCCAAGGGTCTAACAGAAAAGACCCAAGGGCACAGCGGTAAGAGTGTTATAAAAGGAGGGTGTATTGAGGGTTGAGACCCGGGTTCGAGTCTTGCTCACCCGGGTTTCCCCTTATCTCCCTTCTTTTTTTTTAGAAAAACTTTTTACACAAACTTGATAAGCACATGGGGCTTATCATTTTTCATAACTACGACTTTTTGAGAATGCTTATAAATAAGCTGGAAAAAGGGCTTTAAAGTTGGCAGTTTGCTTAAATTGAGCTTAAAGGCTCAAGTGGCTTTTTTTTGTGACACTCTTATGAAAAGTAAGCAAAGAAGGGAAGGAACTGGCAATGCTCAACTAAGCACACCATCATAATGAACTATTAGGAACAAAAATAAGCAAATGAAATAAGCCCAATAAGCCAGAAATTTGCTTAAACACTCAGCAGTACTAACTTAAGAGTTAGTACTGCTAGGTTGTTTAAATTGATTAAGGCAAAAATGTGGCTTTTTGATTTGGACTTTAAACACACAATAAGCAAAGAAAGTGAGTAATAAGCAAACATAGGCCACAAATATTCCTAATAGGCAAGTAAGAGCTAAATTCAACAACTAATGAGCACTTAATAAGCTAGAAAAGAAGTTAAGCTACTTACTACACTAAACTAAGTAAAACAGTCAATAGCCTATATGACGCTTAATTAAGGCTACCTAGGAGCCAAATAAGGTCTGAAAATCTAGGGCTTAATAAAGGGGCTTATTGGCTTTCTAGAAAAGCCAAAAGCTTGAGCTAAGGTACTCTAATAAGCTAGAACAGTGGGCTTAAAGATGGTGGTTTAACACCAGGGCAGTTTCAACAAAGGATTTTGTGAAAAAGTTCGCTTAAAAATAAGCTCTCCAATAAGCTCAAAGACAAAACTTAGTTAAAACAAGATGAAAAAATCCATGAAATGAACTTGTGCACAAACTTTTAGATCCTAAAACAATGATTTACCTATGGTTTTGAGAATGAAAATGGGGCACATTTTGACCCTTGAAAAACTCAAAGTTAAGATGACAGTTTTAAGAAAAATGCAAGTACATTCTAAACACTAAACTAGCTATCTATGACACACAAATAGGACATACTTCTAAACTACAACTTAGGTTTTCTAGAGTCTAAGCCAATAAGTACTTTGAACTTCTTTTAAAACTAACAGACTTAAGAGACAAATGAGAAAACTTGAAAATCAACTTTTAAACTTGTAAACTTTTGAAAACAGTCTCAAAAGAGCTTAATTACTTAAGCCAAAGTTTCTAAGTGACACCAACCCATAAACCTTTCCATTTTGACCTATTTTGAGCTTACCCAAACACCCCTTTATAAATTTTTATAACGGTTTTTAAATTATTAGAGACTAGTTTAGGCCACAAATTTTAAAGACAAGTCATTAAACAAGTTATGGTAAGCACTAATAGGTAAAAAGAAAAAGCAAATAAGCACAATAAGTCATAAATAAGCTGAAAATAAGCTTGCTACAGTAACTTTTAAGCAAAAATTTAAAAAGAAGTATACCTTGGCTCCTTGCTCAAAACAGGAGTGTATGAACCTAAATAAGCTCTAATCCTACCCCTTAGCTTATAAATAAGCTATACTAAGCACCCAATGAGCCATCCATTTCTGCCCATTCATCCTTAGCTTAATCAAACAGTAACTTTTTTTCTTTTGAATTTTTGGTCTTTCTTGTATATGGTTTAAAACAGGCTTAGTAAAAATGCTTATATGAAGTATTATATGAGCTTAAGTAAAAAAATGGAAAACTTGGAACACATAAAAATATAAGCTGAAATTTTTCATTAACCTTAAAAAAATACAAGTACATAAAATGTTAAACCTTAAATTTTTAACTGAAAAACTTACTAAAAATCTTAACTAATTGCCTCTATGGGCTTTACAAACACGTTTTATAGCAAAAAAATAAGCTAGGGTTTGGTCTTCTCCTCTTAACTTCACTTGTGTACTTCTTTGTAGACACAAAACAGCCCTTTGTGCTTTTTGTGAGTGTGTAAACACAAAGCAATCCTGGCCCTTCATTTATCTTGGTGCCCACTCAAAATCATCACAGCCATCGATTTGTTCTTGGCCAATAAGGAGCTTTGGGATTGCCAGCTTGGATAACAGCCCATGTGGGGGGTGGGACTTAAGAGAGTGAAGGGTTTGGAGGGACATGGGGAGGTCAACGAGGTGGAAAGGGACAGGATGTGGGGTTTATGAGTTTGGCAGGAAATGAGTTGGGGGAGATGTACAGTATTTCAAAACGGGGTGAGGGTTTGGGGTTTTGTCAAAAATGGTCCCTAAGGGTGTAAGTGTTTGTTTCAATTTAAGTCCAAGTGGGGGGAAAGTTTAGGGATTAGGCAGAAACACCCCCTAAGTGTTATATAGTGTATTGCAAGTTAAGTCATTTTGGTATTATGATTTTGAGTGTTGGCAGAAAATGGCCCATGGGGTATTTCTTTGGGAGAGTTGGCAGTTTTAAACCCTTGCAAGTATTTTCTTCTTTTTTCTTATTAAATAGTTGGGACTATTGGCATATTTTGGCGACCCTAACTTATTTTTCTTCACTTTTGACATTGGATTTGTAGGGGGTTGACGTAGTTGACTTTTTTACACTTGGGCTTTATTTTTTCCACGCTTTTCCATTCCGTGTCTGGTTTTGTCGTTTTGGCTTCGTTTTTCGTCCTTTTCTTAGATATCGTTCCTGCCACAACCACAATTAGCAAAACTAGCCTATTTTTGTCTTTTTTAAGTCCGTGTTTTTGGTTATTTCAACTATGTTTTTAAAGGTTAAAGGTGTGTGTATTAAACAAATTCCAAATCGCTCTATCCCTGTTCCTCTAAGATATGGTAAGAATGATATTGATGTTGGAACCCCAGTATTACTAAAGCACACATGCTCATATTTATCCCTTCCACATCGAATAGGTTTAAAACAAAGAACATGATCATCTTTTTCTTTCATTGCTTTATATTCCCTTATCATCTCTTCATTAGCCTCTACTTCTTCTAGCTTTAACTCACCATCTAGTTTTAATTTATCTAACAAGATAGTGTCCAATACTTTCTTGTATCGGCCCCCATATTTAAGTGTTTCAATTATAGGCCTCGGTTCATTAAGGATTACTATTCTTTCCTAAAGATCCTTCTCCAATTCCTCTCTTGAAAGCCCTTCACAAGTTAAGGTACGATTAACGGTAAGGGAAGGTCCCTCATCATCATACTTTATTTTATAATTCTTACTCGGCTTCCTCTTATTTCTGGAACTTTTTCCCATGTTACAAACATATGGTGGCAACTCGAGCCCATCAATTTCTGGTATGTCTCCAAAATATATGCCTTTTAAAATAAAATCCTAGTCATCTTCCGAGTCATTAACTTTATCAGAGTCATCATCATGAGAAAATTCTAGATCGGGGTAGACGGTTATGATTCCGTTTCAAAAGTTAACTATTCCTTTTGTTAGACTTAGGAATGATCTTCTAAGCACTACTCCTGGTTCGATATCATCTTCCTCATGATTGATGATAAACTTCACGAAGTAAATTTCTCCTCTTAGAGCAACTATCAATTCCTTTTTTACAACCTTGTCTCCATTCTTCACTTCATGTTCCAAACATAACTTGACCGCAAACTCATTTGAGATCAGGTTCTTATCGTTCTCCAGATTAATCTCTCCATCATATGCCTCCAAACCGTTAACAAAACATGGTGCTACATGTCTTTCACTTATCTCTTTCATTTACATCTGATAAAAGGTGGATGCTTTTGCCTCTTTCTTTTTCCCGCTATCTGTTGTGTCATGATATTCAGGTGTATCCCATTCTCTATTGCTCTTGTTAGGATTATGAAAAAGACTCGGTCACCCCCGTGTATCGTTTAGTATAGCATAGCTCGTAGTTAGAAAGTAAGCGTATGGCTTTCGGTATTGGGCCGAGTCTTTTACCCAAGTGTAAGCCCATACCCAAGCCCATAAAGCTCACAAACACTTGTATATAAACCCTTTTCCAGCCATGGGAAGGGGTTGGTTGTTCTTTTTATCACATTTCATGCTATTGCATTTTCTCTTATTAGAAACATCACTTTCTCTCTCTAGATAATTAGCCAACCCAATCATCCATGCTTGTGTTATGATATCCAATATACTACAATTGGTATTAGAGCCCATGGGATGATTAGCTAGATTGTGTGTGCGTTTCCTTGGTTAGTTTAGATCAAAAGTTTGGTTTTTGAAGGTTTATGGTCTTATTCTTTACACTCTTTGATTCTCATGTTTGTGATGTTAAAGTTAGTGTTATATAGTTGTTATAACCTTCTAGGACCAAGTTGTGCAAAAGAAACCAAGTAAAAACATTCAAAAGGGTGATTTTTAGGTGTTTTTAGGTGAAAAAGTTCGTATATTCTTCATTGCGTTTTGACCTTTCTGAGACATTCTTCGTTGCGTTTTGGTGAACAGTACTGCATTTTGTCAGAAGAGAAGAAAAGAAAGGAATAAAAAAAGAATAGAAGACAGGAAAAGAAGAAAGTACACTGCGTTTTGTCATTTTGTATAGTACAACAGTACTGCATTTTGTCTTATTAGAGGTTGCATTTTGGTCGCTGCGTTTTATCCTGGAAATTGCGTTTTGGTTCATTGCGTTTTAACTGCAGGTTGCGTTTTGAAGACAAGTGTTGCGTTTTGACTAAGGGATACTCTGCCTAATTTTTTATTTGGTTAATGTTTTGACAAATTCTAAGTTGCGTTTTGGATAAATCTCAGGCTGCGTTTTGGCTCATTTTCTTCATTGCGTTTTGACAAGACTAGGTTGCGTTTTGATGGAAACTACACTGCGTTTTGACTAGACTTCACTACGTTTTGCCTAAGTTTCATTATCGTCATTAAGTTAAATTATTTCAACCAAGCCAAATCTTAATCATACAACATATCACCTAATCCAACAAACAATAAAACACTTTTAACATACACATCACTAATCATTGATCGATCAACTTACTCATATACAAAGTAATCACTAGGCTAATTTTCAGAGGACATCCAATGTGCCGGGTCCGATACCCGACCACCTATGCTTGATAAGACTGACTTTGCATCATGGCAACAACGTATTCGATTGTACTGTCGGGGTAAGGAGAATGGGGTAAACATTTTAAAGTCAATTGATGAAGGACCTTTTCAGATGGGGACCACGCGAGTAATTGTTGCTGAAGTGTTAGGATTTATCTTTTCCTAACTTAGTACCGACAGTACAAATAGTTAGTAGTGATAGTTATAGTTAGTACCGACAGTACAAAGTGTAAGTACTGATCAAATAGTTAGTACAGTTAGTAGAAATTAGTTAGTACCGTTTATGAGATATGCATGAGATATTCTAGGAAAAGATATGTGTTATATGTTAGCGATTTGTAAGCCGGTTAGGGTTATCCTTAGTCTATAAAAGGATCCCTCTTAGCATAGTTAGACACAACCATACACGACCTCAAGAAATCTCATAGCAATATCATATCTCAAATAGTTAGTAATCTGTAATAGTTCAAAGCAGATTAATAAAAGTTATTATTTAGTTCTACATTGTTTTTCTTAGTACTTGTGTTAAGATTCCGCATTAACACATAGTATTCATAATCAGTGTTTCTACATAGTTTGTTGTATTTATACAGTTTGACTATCATCCTTTATAGGCTGTAAAGATCTATCCGTTTAGGGACTCACAAGTGGTATCAGAGCCTGTGAGAAACTCTGAATAAGAAGAACAATCTAATCCAGTTATAAACCTTCATCATTCAAAAATAAACATGTCTGGAACACTAGATGAAATTCACCACCACCACCACCTCCACCATTATCTATCACTAAACCACCAACCCAACCAACTCTCATACAGTGTCAACCATCAAGATGCTATTCTCTAAATTGGGAGGAATATGATTATCTGGGCTATGGAGTGGAGCACTATTTGGCCCATACAGACTATCCATTCTGGTAGGTTATACCAAATATGGGAATGGTCCTGTATCAATCACTATCAATAGATACATCTGGACAAATTAGTTTTGCCTCTAGGACTTGTTAGAAGAGATTGTAGCCAGAGAAAGAGACGAGAAAAAGCAAGGACCACTTTTGCTTATGGCCCTACCAGAAGGTCATTCTTGCTAAGTTCCATAGGATGAAGGATGCAAAAGAAATATGGGATTGCCAAATCTAGATTTGGTGGAAATGATGAATCCAAGAAAATGCAGAAGTATATCTTGAAGCAACAGTTTGAAGGATTCTCTATATCCAACACAGAAGGGCTTCACAAAGGTTATGACAGGTTCCAAAGTCTTCTAAGTCAGCTAGAGATTCATGGAGCAGGTGTATCTACTGAGGATGCTAATCAAAATCCTAGATCTCTACCTTCTGCCTGGTCACAAGTCTCCCTAATAATCGTGAGAACCAAACCAGGGGTGGACACTCTTAGTTTTGATGATTTGTACAATAATCTAAGAGTCTTTGAGAGTGATATAAAAGGCTCTACTGCATCATCATCCTCTAGCCCACAAAATGTAGCTTTTGTCTCTGAGAACACAAACAGTACTAATGAAGTTAGTACTGCTTATTGTGTTCCCAATCTTTCTGGTCAAAACACAAAGTATGAACAAACTTCATCATACTCACTTCTTGCTAATCAATCTAGCTGCCCTCAACTGGATCATGAGGACTTGGAACAGATTGATGAGTATGACCTGAAAGACAATGACTTTGAAATGGGAAAGTGGCCATGATTTCAATGAGAATGAAAAAGTTTACAAGAAGATAGTAGAAAGCTCATAATTGATGCAAAAGAAGCTGTTGGCTTAGTTCTTTGATAAACCAAAGCTAGAAATGTTACAATTGCCACCAAAACAGGCATTTTGCTAGAAGTGTAAATCACGGGAAACTCAAGAAAAACAGGAGAAGAGATGGCTTGAATTTGGAAAACAAATAGGGGGCAGAACTGTACAGAAGGTGAGCATTGGTGACAAGTGATGGAGAGGTGTAGGATTGGACATCATTCAGAAGATGAAGATATGTTTGATGGCTTGCAAACTCAGACTCAGATCAACAGAGGTACATTTCATGTTCAAATAAGTGTAAAGGAGTCTTATGTTATCTTAAAAAATGGTTTTATGTTGCTCAAAGAGAACAACTTAGTGTCAAGCGCTTAGAAATTAAAAGCATATTTCAAGGTCTTAAGAAAGTTGAAGCACAGTTAGTTGCTCATCAACAAGGACAAATTTGGTTTTTAATGACAAAAGATAAGTTTATGAAAATAATTTAGATGATAAAACAGATGTTCTCACATACCATAAGAAATTGTTAGCAGAAGCTCAAAAAGAAAAAGAAGATTTAAAGGCTAAAGTAGAAAAATGGCATAATTCTTCTAAAAATCTTAGTAAATTGCTAAATACTCAAATGAGTGCTAATGATAAGTTTGGGCTTGGGTATGGAGATCATAGACTTGCGATGGTCTTCTTGTGAAATTATGGAAAATGAAAGTGTTGCAGAGTGGTTTTTATGAATAAAGAGAACCATTAGTATATAGAAAACCAACTGTTGTTATGTAGATTTGCAGAGGAATGCTATGAACTGTACCCACACCCCAGGATCTAGAATTATATGCCCTCTGGACCTAAAATTGAAATAGATTACTCACAGTTTACATATGGTCCAAAACAGAGTCAACCTAGTGAATCTGAATCCCAATCAAGTAAATCTGATACTTGTGAATCTAACATTAGTACAGAACCCTCTGAATTAGTGTCTGAACCAGTGGTCAATGATTCTAATGTAGAATGTCAACCTAAGGTCTGGTATGATGCTCCTATCATTGAGGAGTATGAGTCAGATAGTGATGATGAGTGTGTAGTTATACCATCAAAACAACAAGAAACACCTAGTTTTGCTAACCAGCAAGTAAAAACTCATAGGGAAAATGTTAAAAGTCAATACACACAGAGTCAAAAACCTAAAGTTGATAAGAAAGATTTAGGGCATGGGTTTGCTGTAAGAGCATGTTTTGTATGTGGTAGTCTTAATCATTTGATTAGAGATTATGATTTTCATGAGAAGAGGATGGCAAGAAAAGCTGAGTTAAACAATGGTTGGAATAATGTGCAAAGAGTGAATAAACAAAATCAATTTATTCCTTCAGCAGTACTAACTAGAACTGGTATAATTCCAGTTAATACTGCTAGAACTAGCAGTACCAAAAATTTTAGTACTGCTAGGCAAAGTGTTAACGCACAGACAGTACTAATAGTTACTGCCATGAAAGTTAATACTGTTTAAGCCATATGAATTGAGTCAGAACAGTAAATGTTTTTAATAAAAACTCATCATCATCCTCAAGACCTTTACAAAAGGACCAACAGTATTAGAACAGATTTTTAAAACAAAAATTAATACGGCTAAGGTGAATGAGTTAGTCCTGTTAAGGGTAAAAAAGGGGAAACTGCTATTAATGTCCTCAGCAGGTTGTAATTGGAATGACCACAAAAATACCATGGGTGGATCCAAATTTACAATAGTGGATCCAGTCTTGTAAAATGTTACTCTTTCAAAGATCATTGGCAGACTTCAAGCCCAGACAGGCTTGGGTCCCTAAGAGAATCTAAATTATCTTCTTTTAATGTGCAGGGATTATTCCACATAGAGCTCTAAAAGAATAAGGTATTGTTGATAGTGGATGTTTCAGGTACCTGACTGGAAACAAGGCCTACCTTACTGGCGTTTCAGACTTTTAATGGTGGCCTGTTGCTTTTGGAGGAAGTAAAGGTTATATCACTGGTAAAGGTAAAATAAAAACTGGAAAGTTAGATTTTGAGGATGTGTGCTTTGTGAAAGAACTTCAGCATTTCAATCTTTTTTCTGTGTCACAAATGTGTGACAAAAAGAACAAGGTTCTGTTTACTGACTCTGAATGTCTTGTTTTGTCTCCTGAATTTAAGTTACCTGATGAAAATCAAGTACTACTTAAAATCCCTAGACAAAACAACATGTACAGTTTCAATTTAGAGAACATGTTCCTTCAGGAGGTTTGGCTTGTTTAATTGCAAAGGCTACAACTGATGAATCTAACAAATTGGCATTAGGAGGTTTATATGTTGGGTCATGTCAATTTCAAAAACTTAAATAAACTTGTGAAGGGAAACCTTGTCAGAGGTCTACCTTCAAAGATTTTTCAAAATGACCACACTTGTGTTGCTTGTCAGAAAGGAAAGCAACACAAGGCCTCCTGTAAGGCCAAGACAGTAAGCACTATTAGCCACTCTTTACAACTTCTTCATATGGATTTGTTTGGACCTACATCTGTAAGGAGTTTAAACCATAAGACCTATTGCCTTGTCATCACTGATGATTTTAGCAGATTTAGTTGGGTATTTTTCTTAAGAACTAAGGATGAAACTAGTGCAATCCTTAAGGACTTTATAAGACAGATAGAGAACCAACTGAATCAAAAAGTTAAGACCATTAGAAGTGATAATGGTACAGAATTTAAGAACAGAGATGTTATTGAATTTTGTGGGTTAAAAGGGATCAAGAGGGAATACAGTAATGCCAGAACTCCACAACAAAATGGAGTTGCTGAAAGAAAGAACAGGACCCTTATTGAGGCTGCAAGGACCATGCTTGCAGATTCATTTTTACCTAACACTTTTTGGGCTGAAGCAGTTAGTACTGCTTGTTATGTTCTAAATAGGGTATTAGTGACCAAGCCTCATATAGACCCTTATGACTTTTAACTGGTAAGATACCAATTATAAGTTATATAAGACCTTTCTGGGTGCATGTGACCAATCTTGAATACATTTGACCACCTTGGCAAGTTTGCTGGGGGGGTTGGAACAGGGCGGGGGGAAAAAAAAAAAATTCAGGGGGATGAAGGGTTTTTTTAGTTGGGGTATACTCTACAAAAGCAAGGCTGTTTTTAGGGATTACAAATTTAGAGACCAAAAGAGTTGAAGAAAACCTGAACATCATCCTTCTTAGAGAACAAATATCAAATGTTTGCAGGAAAAGGACCAACTTGGTTTTTGATCTTGTTTATTTACTGTTTCTATCGATTTTTTCATCCTGTTAGTCAGATGGATTCAAGCTAACCTTACATGCAGCGTCAAACAAGAAGCTAACCAAAATGCAGGGTACATAAGAGATATTGATGAAGGGGATTTGACAAAAAAGATGAATTGCTCAAGACTGTTTTGTACTGCCCATCTGGCCTTCTTTATACTTCAACAAACACTCCAGCCTTAAAAAGATGATAAAAGAGCAGGCCAGAGAGGAAGAAACTGTCTTTATGGATGACCTTGAAAGACTTAAGAGGCAAGTGAAAGGAGGCTAATGAGGACATGTGTTAGTTCTAAGGAAGAAGTTTGAGAACTTAGATGATAAAAGAATGAGCTGCTATGACTGTAGCAGTTTACTTACTTTTTTTGAGTAACTGTGAGCAACAAGATAAAGATTGCAAGTACTAACCCACTTAATCTGTTAGCATTCCAGTTAGTATTGCCAAGGTCACTTATGAGGGGACATCTCTTGCTGATCCATCACATCTGAAGAAGATGATTCAGAAAATACTCCCCTTGAGGATCTTCTTCATAATTCAACAGATGGTATTTTCTCAACTTATTCTTTTGATATTGAGGGGTGGGGGGAGAGGTGGGGGGGGGTTGGGGCGAGGGTGCGCGGAAGGGAGGTGATAGTGGCCGGTGGAGGATGGGGGGGCGGGGGATGGGGGTTTATGTTAGGGTGGGGGGGTGTTTGGGGTGCGGGGGGCAGGAGGGGTTTGGATGCGGGGGGGGGAGGGGGGGGTGGGACGGGCTGGGTGAGGGGAGGGGCGGGCGTACGAGTGAGTGCTGGCGGGGGGCGGGTGATGGGGGGGGGGGTAAGGGGGTGTGGGGATGGGGGGGAGGGGGGGGACGGGGGGTAGGAGCCGGAGGTGCTGGAGGGATGGGGCGGGGGGGAGGTAGGTGGTGGGGGTTGATGGGTTTGTATTCTTGTGCGAGTTTCTTGCGATTTTTTTGCAGTGGCTGACTTCACAAACTTAGAAACTGTTGTGAATGTTAGTCCTATTCCCACATTAATAAGGTCCACAATAAGCCGCAGCTTATTGGGCCTTATTGGGTCGCAAGCCTTATAAGCTCAAAATAAGTTTACTAAGCTTTTTAATAAGCTAATAAGCTACATAGTTCATTTAGGTATCAAAATAAGTTGCCAAATAAGCTTATAAAAATAAGATACCATAAGTAAATAACCAAAACCATGTTTCCTTATATCCTTTATCAACCGAAATTCAATAAGTATTCAAATAAGCCGAATAAGCTTATCCTTTAAGCTAGAAAATAAATAAGCTACTTAGCATATAAATGTTTTCAACCATCACAACCACGACATAAAAATGATAAACCCTTGTTCCTTTTATTTCTTGTTCGAACCGAAACAAACACCCCTTTATTTACTTTTGAAAATTTAAGCTTACGATTTATAGAAAACGCACCGTACAACATTCATCTATGCATCAATACACACCTTAAAGTACAAGTTATATTAAGTTTTGAGAACTTACAAGAATGGCTTTTGAAGACAAGATCGACATGAAACCGGACAACCCAAACGTTGTTTAAATAATAACTCGACTACTAGAATCAACCCAATACTCCTAAATCTTCAAGTTCTTGATCAAAGTTACAAAATTCTAAGAGTTTGTGTGTGTAAGAGAATCGGACGAGCCAAAACACAAGGAAGAAGTGTATGTGAGTTTTCAAACATGAAATGTGTGTGTTATGAGCCATGACAAAATAATATAGTACCAAACATGGACCACCAAGGAACCAAAGAGCTAAAAATTAGCCATCCTTGTCCCCTCTTGGTTTCGACCGGGTATGGGTATCCAAAGGGGCTCGGGATACTTTATCTTGTGTCGGTTTTTCCTTAAGACTCATCGTTCTTTATTTTAAAATGTTACCCGAAGTTTCTAGTATTTTTAATGAACTCAAAAATACTTTTTCATGAATCTAGATTATTTACACGACATATTTCACAGTCAAATTTCCTTAGATTCACTATGAACATTAACGGGCGTATCGTGACTTGTTATTAGACATTTCAAGCTATTTACAGGACAAACCTCCCAAAACAAGATCAACATAGATAAAATCCTCTAAAAAGGATTAACACAAGCACATATAACTAAGATCACCAAGATAAACATTTATTCACCACCGTCTACATGATAACTTGATCTAACAAAAGTCAAATAGTCAAAGGACTAAATTAGAACATATAGATTCTAGAAAAGTACAAGGGTTACATTCTACCCCACTTAAAAAGAATTTCATCTCGAAATTCAACTAGTCCTAGAACTAAAAAGATGCGGGTACTTAAGTTTTATTTGATCTTCACGCTCCCAAGTAAACTCAGGTCCTCGTTTCAAATTCCATCGAACCTTGACGATGGCAATTCTACTCCGCTTAAGTTTCTTGAACTCTCTCTCTCTCTAAGATTTCCACTAGTTCTTCTACAAAGTTCAACTTAGAATCAACTTGGATCTCATCCAAAGGTATCTGTAGTGTTGGGTCAGCCAAACAGTTCTTAAGATTCGACACGTAGAACGTGTCATGAACACCATTAAGCTCTTCAGGTAGTCTAAGGTGTTGTTTGTTTATTAAGAGGCTCTGAATCTGAATCTGATTCACACATCTGAATCTGAATATTCGGTAGAAAAGTCTGAATCTGATTCCCATCTTAATCTGAATAAGTGGTCAAGAAGTCTGAATCTAAATGAAATAAAAATGTTTGTTTTGGTAAAAATATATAAATGTGTTAAACATAGTTTTCACAATTTAAATATAAAATGATTGCATTCGCACAAAAAATATTTTTTATTAAATAAAAAACAAATTTTATAATATAATCAATTTAAAGTTAAAGTATTTAAAAAAACATGCAATCTCATGTTTATTCGACAAAAATAAACATGTTAGAGTTTAAATTGAACTTTTAAAACGATTAACTAAATGAGTCACGTTAGAATTAAGATGTATGAGTCCGAAACCGTACCATTTAATTTGAACAAAATATAAATTGACACATATTATCTTATACATTCTTTATATAACAAAACATATGCAATCATTCTATTTAATACTTTTAATACAAAAGATAAAAGTGAAATAAGAAAAAAAAAATCAAGAAATAAAATAAAAAATAAAAGTAAAGTAGAAAATAAACAAAAAAAAGTGTTGCTTCTTGTGATGAATATGAATGTTAGATCTTAAAAAATCGGCTTTTGTCTGTATCGATGTTGATATGTCTAGGAAAACATGATTGTGTAAAAAGGATACCATCGGGTAACAGTCTTCCATACTTCCTTGCCCCTTAATTTATGGTTGATCCAGTCTTAATATATTTCAAATACATTTAATATACTCTTAGGAGCCTCGTAATAGTCTTCATACTACCTTACTTGTGCGTTGCCTTAACGGAATAATAAATAGACAGCGGGTTCGTGTAATTCATTCATGACTTAGGAAATAATTACATAGATCATCAAAAGTGTGACAAAGCAACAACACTAAGAGAAGTAATTTAGAGAGTAATACATGGTTAAATAAACATAATCTTTTATTATATTATTATCACCAGTAGTTTAGTTTATTATTTAGTTTAATAGCTAAAACCAACCAACCTCTAAAATATATGATTTTACCTGCTTTCCTATAAACATAAAAATAAAAAAATAATCTTCTCTCAACCCTTAAAATTTTGTGTAGCCGTGATCAAGCCTTCCAAACCTATTTCCCCTGAGAACGATAACAACCCCCGAGTTCTTGCTATACTACACTACAACGATTAGGTTACACTTGCCTAGGGAGTGTAAAACTTCTTTTAAAAGTCCCTTACGACAACCGCAATAAGTTTTTGGCACCGCTGTATGGGGAATAGTTAGGTTTTGATCATATTTTAGCTTAGTTCTACTTGCTTGAATCATTTCAAGTAAGATTTAATTTCTACATATTAGCTTTCTCATAGTCTATGTGGTTGACGAGAATCCTATCCACACTCTAGGAGACTACTCCAAACCTAGCCACGAGGGCTATAGGAATACCATTAAGCTCCCCATAGGGAACAACGTGGTACCTCTTTGATCCGACACCATCCGGTTGGTGAAAAACGGATGCTCGTTCCACGGACTTCAATCTGAGGATCCAAACCAACACCTTAAGGATTTCCTTAAACTGGTGGACTCACTTGACATTGATGGTGCAAATAGGTAAAGAACGCGCCTGCGTTTATTTCAATTTTCCCTTTGTGATTAAGCTAGTAATTGGCTTGAACGTCTTCCAGCAGGATCCATCGCCACATGGTAGGATCTTACTACTCGATTCCTTGCTCAATTCTTTCCACCAGAAGAAGACTGCAAAACTCGTAATGATATCCAGAAGTTCAACAAACATCATGGAGAATCTCTTCCGAGGTGTGGACTCGTTTTCAGGGAATTACTACAAAATGTCCATCATCATGGCATCGAACCTTTGGCTCCAAGTCCAAATCGGCTGGTGGTAAGCTTTGTGATCGAAATGCCGAAGAATCCTGGGCATTATTAGAGGACCTCACCCTCTATGACAACGAAAGTTGAAACGACCCAAGGGATTTCGCTAAGCCAGTCAAGGCAATTGCTTTGCCTAAGCATGTCCCATGTACATCCGTTCACGCCTCATCGAGCCTGAAAATCAGGTCCATAAACGACTTGATGGAAGCTCAATCTTGCTCTGACAGAAAAATACCCAAGTGAACAAAAATCAATACCTCATATGAGATAACAATAGGTCTCTACGACACTCGTATTGCATGGAAGATCCGACAAGCTTTGTTGAATACGCATCTCACCTACCGAATGAAGAGGGGAGTAAGTGGTATACTTTCAAACCCGAGCAAAACAATCTTGGTGACACCTATAATCCATCATAGAGAAGTCACCCAAACCTTAGGTGGAGACAACCCTAAAATTCTCAAAATAATTTTTCAAACCCACCTAACTGGTTCCAACCCAACGGTTCAATCCCAAACCGTTCTTTTAACAACAATCCTCGAATCTTTAACAATCAATCAAACCTTGAAGGATTGGTATCCAATTTCATGGCATCTCAATACACTAGATTGCCCAAGTTTGAAGCCGATTTCAAACAACAACAAAGTTAGATGACCAACAAAATTGACACTGTGTTGAAGGCCATCACCGATCGAATAGCGGGAGCACTACCTAGCGATACGGTCAAGAACCCAAAACTGAGTACTACCCCAGTTTGTTTGCTCGTTCTTACCCGATAATTAATCCCCAATGCTCATCTCACCCTTCCACCTCAATCAATGCTATCAAGGCACATTTCAAGGAGGCAACCATTTCCCAAAAAAGAATGCGGCGACCCGAGATTGAAATCAAACCACAACAGCCAGAAGAGCCCGAACCAACTATTGAAGATGAATTCCAGGATTTGCATCTTAACGTGCCAGTTCTTGAAGTCCTAGCTTACGCTCCAATCTATAACGCCATATTAGATAAATATGTAGAGAGCTTAGAACTAGGCAAAAACAGATCAGCATTCGTCCAAGGAGAAATACCTGCAAAAATGAAATACCCTGGACTATTCACTCTACCTTGTAGATTAGGGGACTCAAAACCTTTTGCACATTGTCTGATCTAGGATTATTGCCGTGAATTAATCCGACGTTCCTCTTCAAAAAGCTTAACATCGGACTGTTAGAAAAAACTGACCATGTCTTTGGATTGGCTGACGGAACCAAATCCCCACCCGTTGGGATTGTTAAAGACGTAAAAGTCCATATAAGGAAACTAAAACTATTAAATGATTTCTACGTGATCGATATGAAGAAGGACCCCGAGACCCCTTTGCTAGTAGGAAGAGGATTGCCTAGCTAACGCACCTATGTTATAGATCGTAGTAGATGGCCAAAATAGGGTAGGGGAAGGAATCACTTTAGGTCGGTATTCAGGAGTAAAAAGAGTAGAACTTATGTCGAGGAGGAAGCACCTTAATTGGACCACACTTGTAAAAGGGAGTCATACACAAATTCCACGGACCATCATCGGATGGAATAGGCGCACAGAATCCCCTTATTATGCTACGGAAGGGACTTCTTAGGACTGCCAATTTCCCAGAGAATGGGAAATCGCTAGTAGATCGTCAAGCTCAGTCCTTTTAAGGTACCTTAGGTGTTTAGGAGGGATGGTTAGAATTTTTAGGAACCATACCAGTACCTTAAAAAGTAATACGTGGGAATTCCAGCGTACTAATTAAAAAAAACAAATTAACTGGGATTAAACCACCCATAAACGGTGATGGAGCATGGCACGACAAGATTAGACTAATCAATCCAGACGGAGAGGAGTTTACCAAAACCCTACAGTCAATCCCCACCACTAGGATGCTCTCCGAAAGAGAAAGTCCAAGGGAAATCATCGACCTGGACCACTTCAATGACACATAGGAACGTCTGTACTTTCGAGTCTTGCTATTAAGGTCTCGTAAATAAAGAAAAGCGCTTTTTGGGAGGCAACCCAATATTACTTTTTCCCGCAATTAAGAGTGTCATGTGTTTTATCCTTTTCATTTTTATTATTTATCATGTTTTATCGAATCGTACTATCTTGTAATCATGCTTTGTTTTGTTTTTAACCTCGTCTTAATTTCAATCAAAGGTATTTTGCAAATAATAAGTGTAGGGGAATTTATATGGTTTTTGAACCAAGTTCAAGCATGTTAAATAATTTGTTTAGATTAATTCGCGTCAGTGTCAAGTTATACGAGTAAATTGTAAAATCTCAAGTTTTATGCAGCTATTTGTACAGGAACTAACTAATAGAATCAAGTGCAGGAAATTTTTCATCAAAAATAAAAATTTTGTTTTCACAGAGCGTGGAGATTTTGTCATGATTTACATGCCAGATGACTAATCACATGACCCTGTTAATGGGGTTAGGATTTTCCTGACTGGCGTAAACGCCCGAGGTCCAGGAAAACTTAAGTTTTTAAGTATTTTTGAAAAAAAACTTGAACTACATTTATAATATGTTAACTCTTCTGTTATAAACCTGCAAAACCAATGAGTTTGACAATCCTCTCATCCTATCTTTACTGCTTTATCGAGTCAAACCCTAAATTCATATTGTATATTTGTATATCGCACATTTTATGCTTGGTGTAGTTGTCTTTGTCTTTGATTACAGGTTATATTTGATGAGAAGAAGCTTGAAAGTTCTTAGGAAGTTTCATTGGACAATTCTTGGATGACGATTTAACCAGTTATCGCATGTCCATGTTTTTCTTCCAGTTATGTGATGCAAACTTGGGGAGTATAGTTTATTTTTCTTGTTTTCTTTTCTCTTTAATTTGTTTTCTTTTTTCGAGTACCTTTATAGAACATTGGGGAAAATGTTCAACTTAAGTGTAGGGGAGGAAATAAGCCTTAGAAACTATTCTTTCATTTACCATTTGCTTTGTCTTTAAAATGATGGGTAATATATCAAAACATAGCATAAGAGGTAATTTGACCCAAATTTAATTTTTTTATGACACACACCGACAAAAACCGAGTATTAATAGCGTCTCATGGATAGGAATTTATATTACTAGCACAAAAACCCTCAAATTCCACCCCCAAAATATGAGGTTCGCCCTTAGATATTATACCTTTAGCTTGTTCGAGTTAAGGAGTGAGCAATCATGTGTGTCTATTCCGTCGTTACGGATGTGTATGCGTAGTTTTGTCGCCTTTTCTGGAACATTGGTATTGGTTACTTTAGGATTATGAGAGTGTACCGGTAGTATATTAAATTCTAGAACTTGTTTTTGTGATACATCCCAAGACCGCATAGTAAGTATTAGGATTTGCTTGATAAGAGGCATTAGGATTAACCCATGTTTTAAACCTGTAATTGTTATGATGGTCACACCGATCATATAACTATCCCACACCCTTGACTTGCACTCATTGATAGCGCATGATTCCCTAGTACTAATCCTTAGAGCCTATCACTTGCACGGTTCTCATAATTTTCTGCTGATTCAGATTATTAATGAGAGCATTGTCATCCTTATCCAATCGTTAAACCAAATTCGCCTTATCTTACCCTGTATGTACTCACTTTTAGTACATTATTATGTTTAACCCAAGTTAATTATTTGAGTACACGGTTGCTAAGTCTGTATCCTTGTAAATACAATTTTGGGACGATTGGGATTCATGGGTTAGATTTTATTTTGCGGGAGAATAGGAAGAAAAGTTAAGTCAATCCCCTCCCACAATACGGTTTGATAGATGATCTCCAATGTTTATTTTGATCCACCTCAATGGGGTCATTAGTTAGATTTGTAAATATCGTGCATGTAAAAGCTTAAGTGTAGGGGTACGTGTATTTATAAACCCCAAGTTATGATGTATTATGTTATTAAAAAATGAGAAAAGAAAAAGAAAGAGATTGATGTAGAATTGTGTAGAGTTTGTATATCTTCGTCTGAGTCTTGGCTTAGCAACCAAACCAGCGTGTATTCGTGTAAATAATTAGCTAACCATTCCACTCTAAATTCACCCAAAGCCACCCAATATGATCCATCCGTTTTTTGTTGTTTTTTTCCAAATTATATGTTATTTTACACCCTACATCTCAAAACCCTTTAAAAGACCTTAGTAGTAATGATTTAATGCTTGCACTAGCGGTAGAGGTTTGATCCTTTACCAAGCCTATGGTAATTTATATGCTATAACAGGTAATGAGTGTTGATTTTCTGTTTTCTCATTATGTTATAATTTATTATACACCTGAGAGAAAGAGAGAATCCCAAACACATATGTGAGGTGCTAGTGTATGCTTTTCGTGCTTTTAATTACAAGGTCTAGAAGGTTGTGTTGTAAAATACTTTTAAAGAGTAGGTAAAAATGACCCTCATATTGTTATTGTCTAGGTAGAAAAGCCCATTTACTTGAGGACAAGCAAATCCCAAGTGTAGGGGTATTTGATGAGGTGTCATTTTATACACTTTTTCGGGGTCGTTTAACCTCCTAAATCATGCATTTATGCCCAAAATAGGTATTTGTCATTCCTTTTTAGGTATTTAGCATTTGGAAGGCATTTGGAGGAAATACACGTGACTTGGGCTCATTTGGAGAAGAAACGGACAAGACTACGGACCTACATCAACATCTCTCAAGAATTTCTACTTAGAGGCTGGAGACGGCATCACAGATTACACGTGACGCCGTCACAATTCACACCAAGACGACGTCACAAGATCTCAAGATGGCATCAGAATGCATGACCCAACCCATTATCTAGAATATTCTCTTTCACGATGGCGTCACGAATAAAACGCGATGCTGTCGCAGCGATTTTCCTATATACAAACCCAGAATTAGGGTTTTAAGTATGTAACTTTAGAGTAAAAGAAAGGGACGAACCCTAGTTTGTTTAGTAGCTATTAGGGACGATTTTAGGGCCTCAAAACCCTATTGTACTTCCTTCAATTCATGTTTTAATCAAGTATGATTATCTTAATCATTCAATATGTCTATGTGTTGTTTGATTCATTATTGTTCTTGCTTTATCTTTAACATGCTTGGCTAAACCTTCTATTGTGTTTATTTATAATTGTATGAAACCTAGAATGTATATCTTAGTGGTGTTGCTTCTTGTGATGAATATGCATGTTAAATCTTAGAAAACTAGCTTTTGTCTGTATCGCTATTGATATGTCTAGGAAAACATGATTGTGTAGAAAGGATACAATCGGGTAACAGTCTTAATACTACCTTGCCCTTTAATATGGTGATCACTACTTAATATTTTTTCACATGCATTTATATACTCTTAGGGGCCTTGTTATAGTCTTCATTTACTACATTACTTGTGCCGTTGCCTTAACGGAATATTAAATAGCGGCGGGTTCGTGTAATTCGTTCATGACTTAAGAAATAATTACATAGATCATCACAAGTGTGACAAAGAAACAAACTAGGAAGAGAGAAGCAATCTAGGAGTAATTACATGATATGACACTAATCTTTTTATTAATTGTATATCACAGTTGCTTAGTTTATATTTAGTTTAATAGCTAAAACCAACCAAACCTCTCAAATATATGATTTACCTGCTTTCCTATAAACATAAAAATACAAAAAAATAATCCCCTAGATTTCTGGTTAGACCGTGTCAGCCTTCCCAACCTATTCCCTAGAGAACGATAACTACCCGAGTCTTGCCTATACTACTCTACAACGATTAGGTACACTGCCTAGGAAGTTGTAAAACTTCTTGTAGAAGTCCCTTACGACAACCGCAACACTCTCTCTCTAAGATTTCCATAGGTTCTTCTATAAAGTTCAACTTAGCATCAACTTGAATCTCATCCAAAGGTATCTGTAGTATTGGGTCAGCCAAACACTTCTTAAGATTTGACACGTAGAACGTGTCATGAAAACCATTAAGCTCTTCAGGTAGTCTAAGTCTATAGGCTACTGGACCGATCCTCTCAGTGATCTCAAAGGGTCCAACGAACCTAGGTGCTAATTTCCCTTTCTTCCCAAAGCGTACCACACCTTTCCAACGAGACACTTTGAGTAAAACATACTCACCCACACTGAACTCTAAGGGTTTTCTCCTTTTGTTTACATAGCTTTTCTGACGATCACGCGCAACTTTAAGCCTATCCTTGATCTGTGAGATCTTCTTAGTAGTTTCTTGCACTAGCTCAGGCCCTATCAGTTATCCTTCTCTAACTTCGGCTCACAAGATCGGTGAGTGGCACTTCCTACCGTACAAGGCTTTGAACGGTGCACATCTCACACTAGAATGATAACTATTGTTATATGAGAACTCTACCAATGGAAGATGAACGTCCCAACTTCTCCCGAAGTCAAGGACGCATGCTCTGAGCATGTCTTCTAAGGTCTGGATAGTACGCTCACTTTGACCGTCGGTCTGAGGGTGGTAAGCCGTACTCATGTCTAACCGAGTTTCTAGTGTATCTTTTATTGATTTCCAAAACCTTGATGTGAAACGACAATCACGATTAGATATGATTCAGATCGGCACACCGTGCCTAGCAACAATCTCATTGAGATAGAGTCTAGATAACCTATCCATCTTATAGTCCTCATGCATAGGCAAAAAATGAGTAGACTTAGTTAATGGGTCCACAATGACCCAGATTGCGTCATGCCCATTACTAGTCCTTGGTAGCTTCGTAACAAAGTCCATTGCTATTCTCTCCCATTTCCATTCTGGGATCTCAGGTTGCTGCAGTAAGCCAAATGGCCTTTGATGTTTAGCCTTTACCTTCAAACAAGTCAAACATCTGCTAACATAAATAGCTATATCCTTCTTCATTCTCGGCCACCAATACATATCTTTAAGATCATAATACATCTTGTCTGCTCCTGGATGTACAGAGTACTTCGACTTATGAGCCTCGTCCATTATCGGGGTCCTCACATCACCCTTCAAAGGAACCCATATTCGATCTAGGTTATACAATGCTCCATCACTCCTATGTTCTATCAGTTCATCTAGCCCTCGTTACATCTCTGCCGGCTCATTAGATGCCTCCTTCTAAGCCGCTAGTATGTTATCCTTGATACTCGACTGAAGGGTCATGTTCATAGCTCGAATTCTCTTAGGTTTCACCCTCTCCTTCCTACTTAGTGCATCAGCTACCACATTCGCCTTACCAGGATGGTAGCGAATTTCGCAGTCATAGTCACTGAACAACTCTATCTAGCGACGTTGACGCATGTTTAGTTCCTTCTAATTAAAGATTTGCTGGAGACTCTTATGATCGGTATATATGACGCTCTTCGTCTCGTACAAGTAGTGTCTCTAGATCTTGAGAGCAAATACAACCACACCCAGTTTCAAATCATTGGTGGTGTAATTTTTTACATGGATTTTCAACTGCCTAGATGCATATGTTATCACCTTACCTCTTTGCATCAATACACAACCTAATCCTAGGCCTGATGCATCATAATATACCTCAAAGTCCTTCGATCCATCAGGGAGAGCTAGAACAGGCGCGTTACACAACTAATCCTTCAAAGTTTAAAATGCCAACTCCTGCTCCTCACCCAATAAAATGTCTTACACTTCTGAGTCAAGATGGTAAGTGACTTAGCAATCTTGGAGAAATTCTTAATGAATCAACGGTAGTACCTTGCTAAGCCTAAAAATGAACGAACTTCGGACGGAGTTCTTGGGGCTACCCAATTCTTAACTGTCTCAATTTTGCTAGGGTCTACGTGAATACCACCGCCATTAATCACATGTCCAAGAAACTGTACTTCTCGCACCCAGAATTCACACTTAGAAAACTTCGCATACAGTTTCTCCTTCTTGAGTAGTTCCAAGACTAATCCTAAGTGGAATTCATGCTCTTCCCTAATCTTAGAGTAGATCAAGATATCGTCTATGAACACTATCACAAACTTGTCTATATAAGGTCTACATACTCGGTTCATCAAATCCATAAATACCGCTGGTGCATTAGTTAGACCAAAGGGCATTACTGTGAACTCAAAATGTCCATAACGAGTTCTAAATAAAGTCTTTGGAATGTCATCCTTGTGTACTCTCAGCTGGTGGTATCCGGATCGAAGGTCTATCTTGGAAAATTACTATGATCCTTGCCTTTGAGCGAACATGTCATCTATTCTTGGAAGGGGATATCGGTTCATGATGGTAAGCTTATTCAACTCCCTATAATCGAATGAAACCCTTGTCCTGGAGTTCTCTGAGTTGACCCGACAACTCCTCCATTTCAGAAGGTGCCAATCGATAGGGAGATTTTGCGACCGGTGTTGCTCTAGGGATTAACTCGATACGAAATTTGATTTCTCGAGCACGTGGTAATCCTGATAGGTCATCCGGAAATACTTCGGGAAAGTTTCTAACCACAACAATCTATTCCTATTTCTGCTCTTTGGCTTTTGCACTCATGAGTTGCCTTACCTTCTCTTCTGGTCTTTCTCCTATGACTCTAAGCACTTTGCCCTTTTGTAGTGGAATTCTAACTACTTTCTCATGGCAAACGATCTCAGCCTTATGTTTGGATAATTAATCCATGCCTATGATCATGTCAAAACTCCCATGTCCGAATGGTATCAAGTCGATATCAAAGACATGACCTTCTATCTTTAGTTTGCAACCTCAAATGACTTTGTTTATCTCTACTAGTTGACCACTAGCTATTTCAATCTCATAACTAAAACCTAAGTTACTGGGATCTATGCCTAACAGAGGTATAAAAGTAGTGGAAACAAAGCTAAAATCGGCACCAGAATCGAATAGAGTAGTAGCATAGTGATTGTTTAAAGTGAACGTATCCGTCACAATGTTTGGGTCCTGGCGAGGCTCCTCTGCTCCCATCATAAATGCCCTTCCACGTACCTGGTTGACGTTGTTCCCACGACCTTGTCCCCCATTATTAGCCATAGCTTGGTTTGGACGGTTTCCCCTGGCCTCTGTGCTTGGTTTAGTCTAGGACATGCTGCCTTGAAATGATCAGTACCACCACATTCGAAACTTGCTCTATGGGCAACAGTTGGGTTTCTAACATTTACTAGGTTTACCACTCTACAATCCTTAGCAAGATGCCCAAGGAGGTTGCAGTTCAAACAAGCACGACAAGGCATCACAGGTGAGTGGTGTAGGTTACAATTTGCACACTTAGGAGCTGCACCAGTGTACTCTCTCCTCACCGGGTTAGCGGTTGTAGCAAAAGCATTCCCAGTCCTAGTCCTCTTGTTATCATCCTTCACGTTCCTATCTCTACTAGGCTCTCCACCATTCCCTCTCCACTTACGGTTCCTCTTTAGTGATCCATTCCTAATAGCTTCATTTGTTAGTGTACCAGCTTTTTGCACAGCCTTCTGGATTATCGCTGGCTCCGTTGCTGCCACCATCCCTCGGATCTGTAGAGCAAGGCCATAGATGTACCTCTCAATCCTTTTGTTTTCAGGGGTAACTAGATGAGGCACTAACCTAGCCAACTCATGGAACCTAACAGTATACACAGCATGGCCGGCCCCGACCATGATGTGCTTTCAAAACTCAGTTTCCAGATTTTGCATCTCATTATTCGGACAAAATTTGTCACACCCCCAAAATCAGACTTGCAGCGGAATGGTAATAATGGGTGTCATGTCGTAGTACAACAAACAAGATATAGGAAACGACCTCAAAGAGATGTTTTTAAATAAGTAATCTTCGATGCATTATAAAATATCAGAGTTTTCACATTAGGTCCCACATACTTGGTAAACTTCATAAGACTTCAACATGTATTTGTAACATAAGAGTTTTACTGTTTCAAAAGATGATTTAAGTTTTTAAAAGTTTAAGATTAAGAGTGCATCAAATTTTAAGAAATCATAGAATCCATCTTCATGATATCCCCGCAGCTCCCCTCCAGAATCACACCTTAGAACCTAAAATTAAACATGTTAAAAGTCAACACAAAGGTTGAGTGAATTCATAGGTTTATTAGTAAAAGGGCGGACTACAAGATTTAAGTAATGGTAGACTATGAAGCATATTCAGCAGTCCAAAATAGGTATTATTGCAGTAGACTCATGACATCGAAGTTGTATTCGTAATTCTTAGGGAATTGCAACCGAGTTCGTAATTATAAGGGATTTGCACCAGTATTCGTAATTATACAATGCCAACTTGTGACAGAAATTACAGTGGGGATTGTCAGTCCGAAAGATCTATCCATTACACTTGCGCTCACTACAATAGCCATTAACGGTTCATGATTTGGTATAGACTTAAATGCAATGCGGTATCTAGCAATAATATTCAGGCAATAATCTGGATAACATACAATTTAAAACACTTGTGTCCAAAGTAAAAGTAAGCATGTAATTTCACCCCGTAGAGTTTGTAAAACAAGTAAATAGAAAAGGGGCTATGAACCACCTCAACAGTGAATAAAAAAATGTAAGTCGTAGAGTGGTAAATTCACGTGAAGGTCCGAATGCAACCTAAATAATTATAGGCCGAATGAGTGTAATGTATTTATTCTAAATACTACTACATTCACTAGTTATAAGTATACATCACACCTAAACTGTTTTGTTAATTTATAAATTTAAGACAATAAAATTGTATCTTAAAAATAGAGTGGTCCACGTAGATTGTAAGTGCGTACGATAGTATACTTGTCTAATAATTTAAATATTCGCCAACAAAAAAACTCGATTTCATGTTGTTATACTTACATAATTTATCGTTATAGAATAAATAATTTAATTGTCTTTGTAAAATAATATTTATAAAGTTTAAGACATGAATAAATATTATATAGATGATTTTAAAATATTTCGCAAAAATTTATTTAAAAACGAACCAACACTATTCATGTCAGGAAAAGTGTCTAGTTTACAAACTATACATCCGAAAATTATGAAAATCGGCAGGTTTATGTAAAATGTCGTTCCGAACAACTTTGTAGTTTTACACTTCGGCTCAATCAGACCCGAAGGTCCTCAAAACTGAGTTTTAGTAGCTGCTAAAGCATTTATGGTTTTTCAGCTTTTATAAATAATTTTCGATAACTTTGAAACGTCGTATCTTACTCGTTTTAGCTCCGTTTTTAGTGATTCTTTCGAGCACGTTCTCGTAATTAAAAGTTCTACTTATTTATGACGTTTTCCAAAAATAAACGGTCCTGATGAACATTAACTTTTTATAAAATTATTTTTATAAAAGTATTAATTATCGTAAACTTGTAATCGTCGTATCTCCTTCATTATAAATCGGTTTTTGGAGTTCTCTACATGCCCACGATCCTTGTGACATGTAGTATTTTATAAAATCATAAAATCCTTGTCTTGGAATTCAAACCAAAACAACCCTTTATTAATAATTAGGTATTTATATATATAAACTTGTTTTATTTAGTTTTCAACTTAATAAAATACCACAAATCTTTCATAACTCTTTATATCCTATGTCTCATATATTATAGTGTCCATTAGTTCATATTTTGTCCAAGTGTCCATGGAATCAAGTCCTTAACAACACTTTTAAATCATAAACTTTATTAAGTAAACTTTTAACTACTAGTTTATACATATACTTTTTACACTTAATCCACATGGTACAATACTTATGTTTCCATCATAACATGATATTAACAACTATATAACATATGAAAAAGTTCATAAAACCATGATCACAACAAAATCCATTTTAAAAGTATCCTAAATGGTGATGAGCCATATAACATAATATATACACATAAAATCATAAGTAGTAAAAATGATTAGGGTTTTTGATAACCTTAGGTAATTGAGTAAAGAATGAACAACAAATCACACCCTTATGATTTAAACCTTAGCTTGAAAACTAAGGATGAAAACCCTAGTTTTCTTAAGAAAACCTTAACTTGCTTTTCCTTTGCTTGATTCTTGTAAAGGCTTAACCAAGCCTTTAAACCTCCATGGTATAGCTTAGATATGTTATGAGAACAATTGCAAATGTGGTAAATAAAAGTTTATGGATTGTACAAGGGTAATTTTTTTTTGAACGACTATTTTATTAAAGAAAAAACACTAGCAAGAAGCTAGCGAATTACAAGGAAATAAGACTTGGGTTTTTAAGCCAATCATCCAAACTAAACGATATACTACATCTAGAACGACACCAAAAAAATGATTGAGACCGAATATCATCAAAAAACGTCTCTTTCGCTGGGCTAATATTGTCAAATACCGTATTGTTACGAAACGTCTACAAAAACCACCACATAACGTAAAACACTCCTTCCAACATCGATTTATTCTTAAAAGGGAGACGCAAATTTGTCAACCAAGCCACCCACTGCTCATACGAATCGAATCCCACCACCTAGAGATCAACCCAACAATTTGGCCTGCCATGCAGCGAGAGAAAAATAAATGACTAGACGTTTCGACTCCCCTATCACAAATCACGCATTTGATGGAATCAATAGGGATACCTCGACGAGAGATGTTAAATCTTGTAGGCAACGAATCAGATTTGACCTTCCAAGCAATAACGTTAACCTTAATAGGAACATACCTCACCCACCTAGTTTTATGAGCCTCAGGCAGAATTTTATCATCAATCAACTGTCTAACCGACGCCACAGAAAAATCTCCCGAACCACTCATCTTCCACGTCCACCGATCAGCCCTAGGCAGTAAGCAAACATCATTCATCAGCATGCACAAATTCTAGAATTGATGTTGTTCCACACCTCCTCTCGGGCTTCTACGAAACGAGGAATCCAGACTAGGATGAATAATCTTAGAAGCAACCGTAATATCTTTACATAACTCCAAAGCATAAATTCTCGGGAAACGCATTTTAAGGGTACCACCTTCTAACCACCTTTGATCCCAAAATCGCACCTTCTCCCCATTCCCCAGCTTGAAGCATAAACAACCACGAAGATCTATACCTTTGGAAGCCAAATTATTCACTTCCTGAACAATACTCATCCAACAGGATGTGTAACCAGTATTTACCAACGTATCCATATTATGAGAGCAAAAGAGAGAAGATGAGTTTGATTTTTTTGTAAAGGAAAGTGTTGTATGCTTTATTTCTTCTAGTTGTAAGTATAAGTAATAAGGACTAGTCAATTGATGGGTTAACAAAGACCATAAGACCAATAGATAAGAGTTGGGACATTGGAACACATAGAGTGAAACAAGGAGTGCTTTGGTCAATGTCTTTAGTCTTGGTCAAGTCTTACTAACTCATTTATGTTATGTGTTCCCTTATCACCTTAGATGTAGAATATGCCATAAAAATTAGGAAAGGAATGACTAGCAAAATGTCTTGTATTAAAAGAAAAAGCTAGTTTACATGAAGTAAATAAACGTGTAAGTTAAATGTAGAAGTATATTTGCATTCTTTATTTCTTTTGTTGGTTTACTAAATATGGGGGCGGCACATATGATTATCATGGGTAAGGTTTTATAAACTTTGAGTATTGGGTATAAAAATGGGTATTTGTTGAAGCGTAGATAAATTTTGGTGGTTCCGAGAATGCCTAAATGTAATTTATCGCGAAACATAAACACTTTACGTAACCAATAAAAAAAATATAAAAGTTAATTATTACTTTCGTAAAGATAAAATAATGCTTGCCTGACGTAAACTTTAATTTGTTTGGTGCCCGTTTATGTTAAATGAAAATTTTTAGCTTACACGATTTAACTATATAATAGAAATTAAAAGTAAACGCGTACGAGACTAAAATAAATAGTGAATTAAATAGGGTCGTAAATCACCTGAAAATACGAAATATTACAGTTTCCTCCGGTTAGAAGAGCCTTGTCCTCAAGGCTCAAGTCGCAACACTTGACGAAGGTACGGGTTTAGAGAAGAGATGCGGATATTTCTTCCGGAACTGATCTTCACGTTCCCAGGTATACTCAGCTCCTTGCCGAGAGTTCCAACGAACTTTGACTAATGAAATTCTTCTCCGCTTTAGCTTTTTCACATCTCGATCCACAACCTCAATAGGCTCTTCGACAAAATGCATATTTTCATCAATCTCGATCTCCTCCAAAATCACTTAAACATCTGGCTTAGCCAAGCACTTCTTGAGGTTTGACACATGAAACGTGTCATGGACACAGGTCAGCTCCTAGGGTAACTTCAGCCGATAAGCTACCGGTCTAACACACTCTACTATTTCAAATGGTCCCACATATCGTGGTGCCAGTTTTCTTTTCTTACCAAATCGTACCACTTCCTTTCATGGAGATACCCTAAGTAACACCCGGTCTCTAAATTTGAATTCAAGAGGCTTATGCCTCTTGTCAGCATAGCTTTTCTGGCATCTCCTTGCCGTTTTCAACCTTTCCTTAATTTGAAAAATCCTTTCTGTCCTTTCTTGCACATGTTCTTGTCCAATAAGCTGACTTTCTCCTACTTCAGTCCATATCACGGGGGATCTACACTTCCGCCCGTACAAAGCCTCGAATGGTGCACACTTAATGCTCGCGTGGTAACTGTTATTATAAGAAAACTCAACCAACGGGAGATGAGTATCCCAACTACCACCAAACTCCATAACACAAGCTCGAAGCATGTCCTCTAGCGTCTGAATAGTACGCTCACTCTGATCGTCGGTCTCAGGGTGGTAAGCCGTACTCATGTGTAGTTTTGTACCTAACGCCTTCTGAAGAGCTTGCCATAAGTGTGACGCGAATCGACCATCACTGTCTGAAATGATTGACACCGGCACATCATGTCTTGCCATAATCTCATTGATATAAATCCTTGCCAGCTTCTCCGTTTTGTAATCTTCACGAATAGGTAAGAAGTGAGCCGACTTGGTCAATCTATCCACAATGACCCAAATCGCATCATACCCACCGCTGCTTCTAGGAAACTTTGTGACTAAGTCCATTGTTATCTTCTCCCATTTCCACTCAGGGATTTCTGGTTGTCGTAGTAATCTTGAGGGTTTCTGATGTTGGGCTTTAATCTTAGAGCACGTAAGACACTTGCTAACGTACTCAGCAATGTCTCTCTTCATACCAGGCCACCAATACAAGTCTCTCAGATCGTGGTACATCTTATCCGCACCCGGATGTATTGAATATCTGGAAGTATGAGCTTCATCCATAATCAGTTTTCTTACACCACCAACTGATGGAATCCAGATACGATAGAAGAAGTAAATTCCACCATCATCTCGTCGCTCAAAGTGTGTTTCTAATCCTCTTAGCCATTCAGCTGGAGCTTTGAGCTCCTTGGAAGCTTCGCCTCGTGCTTCTAAAATCTTAGTCTTAAGTCCAAAATGAATAGTAATACTCATAGCACGTACTCGCCTTGGCTTGAGCATTTCTTTT
This sequence comes from Tanacetum coccineum, assembly GCA_026074375.1. NCBI lineage: Eukaryota > Viridiplantae > Streptophyta > Magnoliopsida > Asterales > Asteraceae > Tanacetum > Tanacetum coccineum. The sequence goes on from BQNB010009793.1 coordinate 62,500, forward strand.
CTACTTAAGGCATCTGCCACCATATTCGCCTTGCCCGGGTGGTATTTGATCTCACACTCGTAGTCACTGAGTAGCTCGATCCACCGCCTTCGGCGCATATTCAAATATTTCTGGTCAAATATGTACTGGAGACTCTTGTGTTCAGTGTATATAACACTTTTCGTCCCATAAAGATAATGTCTCCAGATTCTAAAGGCGAACACCACAGCACCCAATTCCAGGTCGTGGGTGATATAATTTTTCTCATGCGTCTTCAACTGTCTTGACGCATACGCTATCACTTTGCACCGCTTCATCAGCACACACCCAAAACCTTGTTTAGATGCATCACAATAGACCACAAAGTCGTCTGGTCCATCGGGGAGTGCTAACACTGGAGCATTGCATAGCTTCTCCTTTAGAATGCGGAAAGCTTCATCTTGTTCATTGCCCCACACATATGTCTTATTCTTTTGAGTCAACAGGGTGAGGGGCTTGGCGATCTTGGAGAAATTCTCAATAAATCTTCGGTAATAACCCGCCAACCCTAAGAATGAATGGATTTCAGTTGAGGATTCAGGAGTCTTCCAGTTCTTGACCGACTCAACCTTGCTAGGATCCACGTGGATACCGTCATAGTTGACCACATGTCCTAGGAACTGGACTTCCTGTTACCAAAATTCGCACTTTGAAATTTTGGCATACAACTTCTCCTTCTTGAGTAAGTCTAGAATCGTCTTCAGGTGGAATTCATGTTCTTCTTCTGACTTTGAGTAGATTAAGATGTCGTCAATGAACACAATTATGAATTTATCCAAATACGGTTTGCAGACGCGGTTCATTAAGTCCATGAATATTGCTGGTGCGTTCGTCAGCCCAAATGGCATGACTGTGAACTCAAAGTGCCCGTATCGAGTTCTAAACGCGGTCTTCGGTATATCTTCCTCTCGGACTCTCAACTGATGATATCCCGAGCGAAGATCTATCTTCGAGAAACAACACGCACCTTGTAATTGATCAAACAAGTCGTCAATTCTAGGGAGAGGATAGCGGTTCTTTATAGTTAACTTGTTTAATTCCCTGTAGTCAATACACATTCTCATCGCACCGTCTTTCTTCTTAACAAAAAGAACGGGTGCTCCCCATGGAGAGTGACTAGGTCGAATGAAGCCCTTTTCTTGAAGCTCTTTTAGTTGGTTCGACAACTCTAGCATCTCTGACGGAGCTAATCGGTATGGCGATTTAACAACTGGCGACGCGCCTGGAATCAGATCGATGCGGAATTCTATCTCACGCACAGGAGGTAAACCTGACAGATCATCTAGAAATACCTCAGGGAAGTCTCGGACAACCTGAATGTCATCAAGCTTCTTCTCATCAGCCTTGATACACGCAAGTGATCCAGGATCCTTTTCCGGCCTCTCGCCTTGTACTTCAAGAATCTCGCCGTTCAGAAGAGGAATACGGACACTCTTTTCATAACAATCTATGACAGCTCGGTGGTATGACAACCAGTCCATTTCAATAATTACATCGAAACTTCCTAGTTGGGTCGGGAGTAGGTCAATTTTAAACACGTGATTAAGCAAGACTAAAGTACAACCTCGTAAAATAGTGTTGGTACTAACCACCTTTCCATCTGCTAACTCTACTTCATAACTAGTATTTAAAGCGGTTGGGTCAATATCAATAAAAGGTGTAAACGCAGAAGATACAAAACTCTTCTTAGCACCAGAATCAAAGAGGATACAAGCGTAGTGATCAGTAAGAAGAAACGTACCCGTGACCACATTCGGATTTTGCTGCGGATTTTCAACCACCACGTAAGCTCTTGCACAAGCTCCCTCATTATGCTGGTTCCCCGCCTTAGGACACTTGTTCTTAAGATGTCCTTTCTCACCACACCCATAACATGTCACATTCTGCAGGAAATCATTACATGCACTTGGAAGTATAGCTCTACAATCCTTCTCTAGATGACCAGTTCTTTAGCACTTCTGACACTTTGGAGGGCATCGCCCACTATGGTGAAAGTTGCAACGGTTGCACTTTGGTAGATTCCCAGCATAACCTCTATTCTCAGTTGGGGCTGCAGCATAGGCCCTGGCAGTTTCCTGCATCCTACACCCCGCCACGCCTCCCACTACACCCACCCGGTAACTACATACCTCCACGACCAAGTACTGCCACCTTCCCAACCGACACTGTTCACAATACAACCCCTGCCCATCTAATCCCGACCGCCTCCGAAAAACTTATACCTGCCCCCCCACCAAACCTAACAACCACCTCACCAAACCCTGCACGCTTCCCCAAAACCGCCGACTACCAGACCTCAAAGTAGTCACTCGAGGATGGATCTCCCATATAGTAATCCTATTAGTCACCTCGGCATCGCTCACTATCACCATCTTCTTTGCTAGCTCTCCGTGCCTATACTCTAAATTGCTCATCCTATCACATAAGTCATCAATCACCTGAGGTTGCGTAGCAACTCACACTCCATATCCATAGTAGTAAGAGGGTGTCCCACGGGTGTAACCGTAGATGGACCTCCAACCTCGTAGGTGCTAGGAACAGTCACAGTAGCTCTCGGGGGCGTCACTGAGGCCATCAGCCACTCCTCAATCTCCTCATCTCCAACATCCTGATCATCATCCATGAACTCATTCAACTCCTCCTTGTCGTCAAACCCTGGATTCTCCATCGGCTCATCCATCTCACCTCCCAGTGGCACGTCCTACTCAATCCACCTATTTTGGTGTCGGGTGCCTCGGCAAGTCTTGGCACAGGCTCAGCATCGAAGAAATCAAACTCATGATCCAGCAACAATGGTACGTCCATGACACTACGGAGAAAGAAAATTACTTATATTAGTAACGTCGTATAAAAGTTTAAAACATATACGAAATTAAACTCATCATATATCAGGAATGATTTTATTATATAACATCAATGCTTATAAAAATTAATCTTCTCGCGAGTAGCGAGTATTGAAATATATATATGGCAGTACCCCATAGGACGTATGCCGTATATATATACATATGCATAATTATTATTATACCAAGTTTTACCCACTTGTTAAACACATAATATGCAATTAAAGATACCACGTAAAGCATATAAGGAATCGAGAAGGATCGTGCATCTGATTCGGACCAGGCGATGACGGGTTCTGTAATCTTAAAATGAAGGAAAAAACATCTTTTAAAAAAATTTTTGGTATGAGACTAGTTTTGGAAAATTAACTCAATTTCCCTATAACCTTGCTCTTGTACCAAATCTGTCACCAATGCCGACCCCAAAAATCCCAACCTAGTAGCGGGAATGGTAACAATGGGGTGTCACGTCGTAGTACAACAAACAAGATATAGGAAACGACCTTAAAGAGACGTTTTAAATAAGTAATCTTTGATGCATTATAAAATATCAGAGTTTTCACATTAGGTCCCACATACTTGGTAAACTTCATAAGACTTCAACATGTATTTGTAACATAAAAGTTTTAGGTTTATAAAAGATGGAGTTTAAGTTTCAAAAGTTATAAGATTAAGAGTGCATCAAATTTAAGAAATCATAGAATCCAATTTCATGATTATCCCCCGCCAGACTCCTCCAAAATCACGACCTAATTACTGAAATTAAACATGCTAAAATCAACACAAAGTTGAGTGAATCATAGGCTTATCAGTACAAAAAAGGTGGACCACAAATTTAAGTAATAGTAGCCTATAAAAGTATGTTCATTAGTCCAAACATGTATTTAATGCTTAGACTCATGACATCGAAGCCCGTATCTCGTAGATTCTTAGGAATGCACCCGAGTTCGTAATTATAAGAGAATTTGCACCAGTATTCGTAATTATAAGGGATTTGCAACCAGAGTTCATAATTAAATAGGGATTTTGGCACCCGAGTTCGTTCGTAATTATAAGGGATTTGCACCAGTATTCGTGGCTCTTAGGCAATAGCATTCAGGCAATAATCTGGATAGCATACAGTTTAAAACACTTGTGTCCAAAGTAAAACAAACATGTAATTTCACCCCGTAGAGTTTGTAAAACAAGTAGATAGAAATGGGGCTATGAACTCACCTTAGAAGTGAAGGGATGAAATAAGTCGAGTGAATGACAGAAAACGTGTCACGAAAATATCCGAAAGCAACCTAAGTAAATATGGGTCGTATGAGTACTAAGTACTTTGAATAACTACTACCATATATAATTCTATATAGCTACATCACCATCTAATTGTGTTTATGAAATCATATTTAAATCGCGTTTGTTAAACAAATACCACGTGTTCGTACTCGTATAATCGAATAAATAATTTAATTGTCTTTGTAAAATAATATTTATAAAGTTTAAGACATGTATAAATATTATATAAATGATTCTAAAATGTTTCGCAAAAATTTATTTTAAAAACGAACCAACACTATTCATGTCAGGAAAAGTGTCTAGTTTACAAACTATACATCCGAAAATTATGAAAATTGGCAGGTTTATGTAAAATGTCGTTCTGAACAACTTTGTAGTTTTACACTTCGGCTCAATTAGACCCAAAGGTCCTCAAAAATGAGTTTCAGTAGCTGCTGAAGCATTTACGGGTTTTCAGTTTTTATAAATAATGTTCGATAACTTTGAAACGTCATATCCTACTCATTTTAACTATGATTTGAGTGGTTCTTTCGAGCACGTCTTTGTAATTAAAAGTTCTATTTAACTAAAATATTTTCCATCAGCCCACTGTTATGAACATTAGTCAGTTTTTATAAAATTACTTTTATAAAAATATTTTTTATCGTAAACTTGTAAATAACGTAACTTCTTTGTTATAAATCGGATTTCCGAGTTCTTTATATGCTTACGATCCTTGTAATATGTAGTATTTTATAAAAAAATAAAATGGATACTTTAATTTTGAGTTTAAAACAGTCCACTTTTATATAATATGTATTTATGTATATAAACTTGTTTTGATTAGTTTTTATCTTAAATAAGATACCATAAGTCCTCCATAATACTTTATATTATATGTCTCATATATTATAAGGTTCATTAGTCTATTTTTGTGTCCATAGTCCAAGAAATTGTCCAACACATTTATTTAACTCCATAATCATTATAAATAAATAAATATTCATAACTTAACATTTATTTAACTCCATAATCATTATAAATAAATAAATATTCATAACTTAACATATAATTTACATAAATATTTCATTGCTTGTAAATCCTTGATTACAACATATTAGTATATTTTTACATCATGTTAGCCATGTATAGGAAAATTTTGGGTAGGATTTAACATGTACATATTTTATGAACTTTATAAAATATACCTAGGTGGTGATTTAACTATACACAATTATATAAAACATGAAAATAGATAATGGAATAGATTAAGAATATAGATAGACCTTAGGTGAATGAGTGATGAATGAAAAACAAGATCACACTCTTGTGATCAAAACCCAAATTTAACAAGAAAACCCTAACTTGTTTAAACCATGCAAATGTTTAACAAGCCTTCAAATCTTCTTGGAATGGCTTAAATATGTTATGAGAATACTTGTATATGAGGTAAATAAAAAAAATTATGGATTGGGTAAGGGTTTGAGTTTGGACGTGACTAGGAGGCACCAAAAGGAAGAAATGGGTTGATTTTTAGCTAAGTGTTATCAAGAGTGAGATGTATACTAGTAGATATATTCTCAAGTTGGTCAAAGGTGGTAAAAACAAAAACTAAAAGACCATAAAATAAGGGGTGGGACGTTGGAACACATAGAGTGAAATATGGAAGAGTTTTGGTCAAAACTACTATACATGGCTAGGTATTATCTTGTTTCAAGGTTGGTACAAGGTAAAACCTTAGATTGATAGAAATATGTTCTCATGTCTCCTTAGATGTGATGTTAGTTTCTAGGATTTAGGAAAGAAATTGACTAGAACTTTATCTTGCATTAAAAACTAGTATCACTTTTAAGTAAACAATGATGTTGTATTAAAAGTAAAGATGTAATACTTGAAAATTGTAAGACTTGGTTTGATCCTTTCATGTGAAATTCGGCTAGGATGATAAATATGGTGAAGTTTTATAAAACTAGCATTGGGAATTATAATGGGTATTTGTTGAAGCGTAGATAAATTTTGGTGGTTTCAAGAATGCCTAAATGTATTAAATTTGTGAAACGTAAATGCTATACGTATCCAATAAAAATAAAATATAAAATTCACTTATTAATTTTTCATAAAAATACAGATAAAGGCATTCTGATCGAAAACTAATTTGTTTGGTGCCCGTTTATGTTAAATGAAAAAAAAATTAGCTTACGCGATTAAACTTAACAATTAAAAAAAATTAACGCGTACGAGACTAAGAATAAATAGCGAAAATAAATGGAGAGAGAGATGTACCAACTTCACCGATAAGCTACCGTCCCAAAACACTCCGACTATTTCAAATGGTCTCACATATCGTGGTGCCAGTTTTCCTTTCTTACCAAATCGTACCATTTACTTTCATGGAGATACCTTAAGTAACACCCGGTCTCCAACTTTGAATTCAAGAGGCTTACGCCTCTTGTCAGCATAGCTTTTCTAGCGACTCCTTGTCGTTTTCAACCTTTCCTTAATCTGAAAAATCCTTTGTGTCGTTTCTAGCACAAGTTCTGGTCCAATAAGCTGATTTTCTCCTACTTCAGTCGCGCTATCACAGAGGGATCTACACTTCCGCCCGTACAGAGCCTCGAATGGTGCACACTTAATGCTCGCGTGGTAACTGTTATTATAAGAAAACTCAATCAATGAGAGATGAGTATCCCAACTGCCACCAAACTCCATAACACAATCTCGAAGCATGTCCTCTAGCGTCTGAATAGTACGCTCACTCTGACCGTCGGTCTCAGAGTGGTAAGCCGTACTCATGTGTAGTTTTGTACCTAACGCCTTCTGAAAGCTTCCAAAAGAGTTTGACCGAATCGACCATCACGGTCTAAAATGATTGACACCGGCACATCATGTCTTGCCACAATCTCATTGATATAAATCCTTGCCAGCTTCTCCGTTTTGTAATCTTCACGAATAGGTAAGAAGTGAGCCGACTTGGTCAATCTATCCACAATGACCCGAATCGCATCATACCCATCCTCTGCCTTCTAGTAAACTGTTGTGATTTAAAATAACCTAAGTCCTGTTATCTTCTCCCATTCAACTTCAGGGGATTTCTGGTTGTCCGTGGTAATTCTTGAGGGTTTCTGATGTTTGGCTTTAATCTTAGAGCACGTAAGACACTTGCTAACGTACTCAGCAATGTCTCTCTTCATACTAGGCCACCAATACAAGTCTCTCAGATCGTGGTACATCTTATCCGCACCCGGATGTATTGAATATCTAGAAGTATGAGCTTCATCCATAATTAGTTTTCTTACACCACCAACTGATGGAATCCAGATACGATCGAAGAAGTAAATTCTACCATCATTTCGTCGCTCAAAGTGTGTTTCTAATCCTCTTAGCCATTCAGCTGGAGCTTTGAGCTCCTTGGAAGCTTCGCGTTGTGCTTACAAAATCTTAGTCTTAAGTCCAGAATAAATAGTAATACTCATAGCACGTACTCGCCTTGGCTTGAGCCTTTCTTTTCTACTTAAGGCATCTGCCACTACATTCGCCTTGCCCTGGCGGTATTTGATCTCACACTCGTAGTCACTGAGTAGCTCGATCCACCGCCTTTGGCGCATATTCAAATTTTTCTGGTCAAATATGTACTGGGGACTCTTGTGGTCAGTGTAGATAACACTTTTCGTCCCATAAAGATAATGTCTCCAGATTCTAAGGGCGAACACCACCGCACTTAATTCCAAGTCGTGGGTGGTATAATTTTTCTCATGCGTCTTCAACTGTCTTCTCGCATACGCTATCACTTTGCCCCGCTGCATCAGCACACACCCAAAACCATGCTTAGATGCATCACAATAGACCACAAAGTCGTCTGGTCCATCGGGGAGTGCTAACACTGGAGCATTGCATAGCTTCTCCTTCAGAATGCGGAAAGCTTCATCTCGCTTATCGCCCCACACATATGTATTATTCTTTCGATCCAACAGGGTGAGGGGCTTGGCGATCTTGGAGAAATTCTCAATAAATCTTCGGTAGTAACCCGCCAATCTTAAAAATGAACGGATCTCTGTCGGTGATTCAGGGGTCTTCCAGTTCTTGACTGACTCGGCTTAGTTAAAGCGACGTCCTAAGTCAAAAATGACGGGGAAAGGGTTTAAGGATAACAAAAGGGAAGGAAGAAAGATGTTTGATTTATGATGATAAGTATGGGACTTTTCCCCAGCATTTGAATTGAAAAGGGCTTCTTGCATGGTGATCCGTAGCTAAAGTACAAATATTTGATTTATGAAAACTCCCGCTCAAATGTAGATTTTTATTCCCAAGGAAGGGAAAGATTTTAGAGGCGACGGCTTCTGACATAACGTGGGTTTTCTTAAATTATGCATAATTGATCAGGTTATGCATAATTGAGGACCAAACGACGACATGTCCGTCCTCGTCAAAACTTATTGTCGTACACTATTTATGATTAAAAATAGTCATCTACATTTATTTGTCTTTCAATATCGAACATTTCATGTTAAAGACTCAATCGGTTTACAAATGAATTAAAGTGTTTCGAGAACGTAGTTTCTTTAATATAGTAAATAGAATTGTCAAGAAGGTAATTCATAAGGTATAGCGAATATGATTTTTAAATAGTTTTATAAAATGACATTTAATTGGATGAAGGGTAAATAGTTTTCCAAAATGAAGTAAAACTGGTTTATAAAATCGATAGTTTTCACACGCGATAGTAAGGTATTTTTTCTTAATGACATTGGACTTGTAATTATAGAAGATAATAGAATTGTCTATGAGGTAGCTATCAAAATGGTTTTTACGAAAGGGATCACATGAAAGTGCATAATAGTGTAATAGAAAGCAGGTTATATTTTGTGGTAACAAATTCTGTATGAATTGATAACGAAATATTTTAACGAATTTGCTTTTAATTGTTAGACAGTGATTTTTCATAAAATCGATAAATGTTTATAGTACGGGCTGTGCATGAATAAATAGAAGGTCGAAATAAAATTAACGAATTTTTTTTCACAACACCACAATTTGATAGCTAAAAGGGTTCAAAAGACTACATGGTTTCATAGTACTCAACAAACCTTCAATTTTCAACTTCCATAATTCCCAAAGATACAATCGATAGATTTCTAAGTTTCTAGCACAAGGTTTTTCAAACACCTAAAAGGGTTGGCGTGTTTACAGAGAGAACAAAAATTTCACCCGGCAACACAAGGTCACTAACTGGCACTAGCAGTTTAGTGTATCTATACAAAAGATCCTAGATCATCATGGTAACAGGAAAAGAAGATAACTACTGGGGTCCAGTAGGCGGTCCCGTAAGTTTCTTCTCCAGAACTGCAAAATGCTTCTCCATCCAAGACATGTATGCTATCCAGGTGCCCTCACGTTTCTCCATACATACAATCTAGTTCTTCAACAGCTGGTTCTTCAACCAGACTCCAAGCAATAGGGGGGGTGTCTGCATGGGGTGGGGGATGGGGGGGGGGGGGGGTCAGGGGGTGGTGGGGGAGGGGGGGGGGGGTGGGGGGGGGGTTTGGGGAGGGTCTGTACCTGCCCCTCTAAAGTAGTCACTCGAGGATGGATCTCCCCTATAGTAATCCTATCAATCACCTCAGCATCGCTCACTATCACCATCTTCTTCAATAGCTCTCTGTGCCTATACTCCAAATTGCTCATCCTATCACATAAGTCATCAATCACCTGAGGTTGCGTAGCAACTCCAGATGTCATAGTAGTAAGAGGGTGTCCCACGGGTGTAACCGTAGATGGACCTCCAACCTCGTAGGTGCTAGGAACAGTCACAGTAGCTCTCGGGGGCGTCACTGGGCCACAGCCACGTCCCAATTCCTCATCCCAACATCCTGATTCATCATCCGATGAACTCATTCAACTCCTCTTGACCGTTCAACCCCTTGATACTCCCATCGGCTCATCCATCTCACCTCCCAGTGGCACGTCCTACTCAATCCACCTATTTTGGTTGTCAGGTGCCTCGGCAAGTCCTGCCCCAGTCTCATCAGCGAGAGAATCCAACTCAGAACCAGCACAATGAACGTCCATGACACTACAAAGAAAGAAAATTACTTATATTAGTAACGTCGTATATATAGCTTAAACATATACGAAATTAAACTCATCATATATCAGGAATGATTTTATTATATAACATCAATGCTTATAAAAATTAATCTTCCCGAGAGCGAGTATGAAATATATATATGGCAGTACCACCCCCAAAGGACGTAGCCGAGCTATATATACATATGCATAATTATTATTATACCAAGTTTTACCCACTTGTTAAACACATAATATGCAATTAAAGATACCACGTAAAGCATATAAGGAATCGGGAAGGATGCGTGCGCGGATATCGGACCAGTGATGAAGGATTCTGTATCTTGAAAATGAAGGAAAATAAAATCTTTTAAATTTTTTGGGTTATAGACTAGGTTTTGAAAATGACCCAGTTCCCTATAACCTTGGCTCTTGATACCAATCTGTCACACCCCCAAAATCAGACTTGCAGCGGAATGGTAACAATGGGGTGTCACGTCGTAGTACAACAAACAAGATATAGGAAACGACCTCAAAGAGACGTTTTTAAATAAGTAATCTTCGATGCATTACAAAATATCAGAGTTTTCACATTAGGTCCCACATACTTGGTAAACTTCATAAGACTTCAACATGTATTTGTAACATAAGAGTTTTACTGTTTCAAAAGATGATTTAAATTTTTAAAAGTTTAAGATTTAGAGTGCATTAAATTTTAAGAAATCACATAATCCATCTTCATGATATCCCTGCAGCTCCCCTCCAGAATCACACCTTAGAACCTGAAATTAAACATGCTAAAAGTCAACACAAAGGTTGAGTGAATTCATAAGTTTATCAGTAAAAAGGGTAGACCACAAGATTTAAGTAATAGTAGACTATGAAATATATTCGGTCGTCCAAAACATGTATTATTGCAGCTAACTCAGACATCAAAGCGTGCCTAAATTCGTAATTCTTAGGGAATTGCACCCGAGTTCGTAATTATAAGAGATTTGCACCAGAGTTTGTAATTATAAGGGATTTGCACTCGAGTTCGTAATTATAAGGGATATGCACCCGTATTCGCGGCTCTTAGGTAATAGCATTCAGGCAATAATCTAGGTAGCATACAGTTTAAAACACTTTTGTCCAAAGTAAAACAAGCATGTAATATTACCCCGAAGAGTGTTTAAAAAAGTAATAGAAATGGGGCTATGAACTCAACCTAGAAAGTGAATGGATAAATAAGTCGATGAATTGACAGAAAACGTGTCACGAAAATATCCGAAAAGCAACCCTAAGTAAATATGGGTTCGTATTTAGTACTAAGTACTTTGAATAACTATACCATATATATCATTCAATATAGCGTACATCACCATCCAATTGTGTTTCATAGCAACACACATATTTAAATCGCAAATTGTTAAAACAAATACCACGTGTTCGTACTCGTAAATTCTTTAGAAATAATTTAATTGTCTTGTAAATAATATGTATAAATTTATACGACATGTAATAAATAATATGTAAAGATCTAAAATGTTTCCAAAAATTTTTATATAAAACGAACCAACACTATTCATGACATGAAAAGTAGTCTAATATACAAACTATACTCTGAATAATTTAATGAAAATTGCCAGGTTTATGTAAAATGTCAGTTCTGAACAACATGTAGTTTACACTTCGGCTCAATTAGACCTGAAGGTCCTCAAAATGAGTTTCAGTATGCGCTGAAGCATTTTACGGTTTTCAGTTTATTATAAATAATGTTGAAAACTTTTGAAAACGTGATCCTACTCGTTTTTAAACTCTCGATTTTAGTGGATCTATCGAGCACGTCTTCTAATTAAATAGTTTTCTATTTAACTAAAATAATTTTTCCATCAGCCCACTATTATGAACAGTAGTCAGCTTTTATAAAATTACTTTTATAAAAATACTTTTTATCGTAAACTTGTAAATAACTTAACTTCTTCGTTATAAATCGGATTTTTGAGTTCTTTATATGCATACGATCCTTGTAATATGTAGTAATTTATAAAAAAATCAATGGAGATACTAAAGTTTCTAGTTTTAAAGATCATTCAACTTTATCGAAAAATGTAATTATGTATAATAAACTTTTTTTTAATTGGTTTTTAATCCTTAAATAAGATACCTATACTCCTCCATAAATACTTTATATCAAATGTCTCATAAATTATAAGTGTCCATTAGTCCAGTTTTGTGTACCATAGTCCAAGAGAATTATCCAACACATTATTTAACATCCAAATCATTATAAATTAAATAAATTAACATAACTTAACATATATTTATAACATAAATATTTCATTGCTTGTAAATCCTTGATTACAACATATTAGTATATATTTACATCATGTTAGCCATGTATAGGATAATTTTGGGTATGATTTAACATGTACATATTTTATGAACTTTATAAAATATACCTAGGTGGTGATTTAACTATACACAATTATATAAAACATGAAAATAGATAATGAAATAGATTAAGAATTTAGATAGACCTTAGGTGAATGAGTGACGAATGCAAAACAAGATCACACTCTTGTGATTAAAACACAAAAAGTGTCGGTCACTTCCAAGTTGTAACAGTCTTAGCTCGTAGTTTATGTAATAATTAGATTAGTAATCTAGTCCGGCCCAAGACCCATGGGAAGCCCATCATAACCCATGGGCCGGCCTATAGGACCTATATAAGCCCCTCTCCTAGCCTTGGAGAGGGTTGGTTGTTCCATTTGTAACATTTCATCATAATACACTTCATCCATTTTCCATCCATTCTATCTCTAACATCACAACCCACATCTCACTCTTGTTCTTGGTTTGATCATAAGATTACTAGAATTCTTCAGGGTGGGACGTTGGAACACATAGAGTGAAATATGGAAGAGTTTTAGTCAAAACTACTATACATGGCTAGGTATTAATTTGTTCTAGGTTGGTACAAGTACCTTAGTTGATGATATATGTTCTCTTGTCTCCTTAGATGGATGTTAGTTCAAGGATTTGAGGAAGAAATTGACTAGAAATTTATCTTGCATAAAAACTAGTATCACTTGAAGTAAAAATGATGTGTAGTTAAAAGTGTAGATGTAATACTTGAAAATTGTAAGACTTGGTTTGATCATTTTATGTGAAATTCGGCTAGGATGATAAATATGGTGAAGTTTTATAAAACTTTGAGCATTGGGAATAATAATGGGTATTTGTTGAAGCGTAGATAAATTTTGGTGGTTTCGAGAATGCCTAAATGTATTTAATTTGCGAAACGTAATTGCTTTACGTATCCAATAAAATAAAATATAAAAATTCAATTATTATTTTCATAAAAATAATATAAGGCTTGCTTGACGTAAACTTTAATTTGTTTGGTGCCCGTTTATGTTAAATGAAAAAAAAATTAGCTTACGCGATTAAACTTAACAATTAAAAAAAATTAACGTGTACGAGACTAAGAATAAATAGCGAAATAAATGATGTTGTACCACTTCAGCCGATAAGCTACCGGTCCAAAACACTCCACTATTTCAAATGGTCCCACATATCGTGGTTCCAGTTTTCATTTCTTACCAAATCGTACCACTTCCTTTCATGGAGATACCTTAAGTAACACCCGGTCTCCAAATTTGAATTCAAGAGGCTTACGCCTCTTGTCAGCATAGCTTTTCTAGCGACTCCTTGCCGTTTTCAACCTTTCCTTAAACTAAAAAATCCTTTCTGTCGTTTCTTGCACAAGTTCTGGTCCAATAAGCTGACTTTCTCCTACTTCAGTCCATATCACGAGGGATCTACACTTTCGCCCGTACAGAGCCTCGAATGGTGCACACTTAATGCTCGCGTGGTAACTGTTATTATAAGAAAACTCAACCAATGAGAGATGAGTATCCCAACTACCACCAAACTCCATAACACAAGCTCGAAGCATGTCCACCAGCGTCTGAATAGTACGCTCACTCTGATCGTCGGTCTCAGGGTGGTAAGCCGTAATCATGTGTAGTTTTGTACCTAACGGCTTCTGAAGAGCTTGCCATAAGTGTGACGCGAATCGACCATCACAGTCTGAAATAATTGACACCGGCACATCATGTCTTGCCACAATCTCATTGATATAAATCCTTGCCAGCTTCTCCGTTTTGTAATCTTCACGAATAGGTAAGAAGTGAGCCGACTTGGTCAATCTATCCACAATGACCCAAATCGCATCATACCCACCCTCTGCCTTCTAGTAAACTGTTGTGATTTAAAATAACCTAAGTCCTGTTATCTTCTCCCATTCAACTTCAGGGGATTTCTGGTTGTCCGTGGTAATTCTTGAGGGTTTCTGATTGGGCTTTAATCTTAGAGCACGTAAGACACTTGCTAACGTACTCAGCAATGTCTCTCTTCATACTAGGCCACCAATACAAGTCTCTCAGATCGTGGTACATCTTATCCGCACCCGGATGTATTGAATATCTAGAAGTATGAGCTTCATCCATAATTAGTTTTCTTACACCACCAACTGATGGAATCCAGATACGATCGAAGAAGTAAATTCTACCATCATTTCGTCGCTCAAAGTGTGTTTCCTAATCCTCTTAGCCATTCAGCTGGAGGCTTTTGAGAGCCCTTGGAGAAGCTTCGCGTTGTGCTTACAAAATCTTAGTCTTAAGTCCAGAATAAATAGTAATACTCATAGCACGTACTCGCCTTGGCTTGAGCCTTTCTTTTCTACTTAAGGCATTTGCCACTACATTCGCCTTGCCCTGGCGGTATTTGATCTCACACTCGCAGTCACTGAGTAGCTCGATCCACCGCCTTTGGCGCATATTCAAATTTTTCTGGTCAAATATGTACTGGGACTCACTAGTGTGATCAGTGTAGATAACACTTTTCGTCCCATAAAGATAATGTCTCCAGATTCTAAGGGCGAACACCACCGCACTTAATTCCAAGTCGTGGGTGGTATAATTTTTCTCATGCGTCTTCAACTGTCTTCTCGCATACGCTATCACTTTGCCCCGCTGCATCAGCGACACACCCAACACCATGCTTAGATGCAACACAATAGACCACAAAGTACGTCTGGGTCCAACGGGAGTGCTAACCACTGGAGCAATTGCATAGCTTCTCCTTCAGAATGCAAAAAGCTTCATCTCGCTTATCGCCCCACACATATGTATTATTCTTTCGATCCAAAAAGGTGAGGGGCTTGGCGATCTTGGAGAAATTCTCAATAAATCTTCGGTAGTAACCCGCCAATCTTAAAAATGAATGGATCTCTGTCGGTGATTCAGGGGTCTTCTAGTTCTTGACTGACTCGGCTTAGTTAAAGCGACGTCCTAAGTCAAAAATGACGGGGAAAGGGTTTAAGGATAACAAAAGGGAAGGAAGAAAGATGTTTGATTTATGATGATAAGTATGGGACTTTTCCCCAGCATTTGAAATGAAAAAGGATTCTTGCATGGTGATCCGTAGCTAAAGTACAAATATTTGATTTATGAAAACTCCCGCTCAAATGTAGATTTTTATTCCCAAGGATAGAAGATTATTTAGAGGCGACGGCTTCTGACATAACGTGGGTTTTCTTAAATTATGCATAATTGATCAGGTTATGCATAATTGAGGACCAAACGACGACATGTCCGTCCTCGTCAAAACTTATTGTCGTACACTATTTATGATTAAAAATAGTCATCTACATTTATTTGTCTTTCAATATCGAACATTTCATGTTAAAGACTCAATCGGTTTACAAATGAATTAAAGTGTTTCGAGAACGTAGTTTCTTTAATATAGTAAATAGAATTGTCAAGAAGGTAATTCATAAGGTATAGCGAATATGATTTTTAAATAGTTTTATAAAATGACATTTAATTGGATGAAGGGTAAATAGTTTTCCAAAATGAAGTAAAACTGGTTTATAAAATCGATAGTTTTCACACGCGATAGTAAGGTATTTTTTCTTAATGACATTGGACTTGTAATTATAGAAGATAATAGAATTGTCTATGAGGTAGCTATCAAAATGGTTTTTACGAAAGGGATCACATGAAAGTGCATAATAGTGTAATAGAAAGCAGGTTATATTTTGTGGTAACAAATTCTGTATGAATTGATAACGAAATATTTTAACGAATTTGCTTTTAATTGTTAGACAGTGATTTTTCATAAAATCGATAAATGTTTATAGTACGGGCTGTGCATGAATAAATAGAAGGTCGAAATAAAATTAACGAATTTTTTTTCACAACACCACAATTTGATAGCTAAAAGGGTTCAAAAGACTACATGGTTTCATAGTACTCAACAAACCTTCAATTTTCAACTTCCATAATTCCCAAAGATACAATCGATAGATTTCTAAGTTTCTAGCACAAGGTTTTTCAAACACCTAAAAGGGTTGGCGTGTTTACAGAGAGAACAAAAATTTCACCCGGCAGCACAAGGTCACTAACTGGCACTAGCAGTTTAGTGTATCTATACAAAAGATCCTAGATCATCATGGTAACAGGAAAAAAAGATAACTACTGGGATCCAGTAGGCGGTCCTGTAAGTTTCTTCTCCAGAACTGCAAGATGCTTCTCCATCCAAGACATGTATGCTATCCAGGTGCCCTCACGTTTCTCCATACATACAATCTAGTTCTTCAACAGCTGGTTCTTCAACCAGACTCCAAGCAATAGGGGGGGTGTCTGCATGGGGTGGGGGATGGGGGGGGGGGGGGGTCAGGGGGTGGTGGGGGAGGGGGGGGGGGGTGGGGGGGGGGTTTGGGGAGGGTCTGTACCTGCCCCTCCAAAGTAGTCACTCGAGGATGGATCTCCCTTATAGTAATCCTATCAGTCACCTCAGCATCGCTCGCTATTACCATCTTCTTTACTAGCTCTCTGTGCCTATACTCCAAATTGCTCAACCTATCACATAAGTCATCAATCACCTGAGGTTGCGTAGCAACTCCAGATGTCATAGTAGTAAGAGGGTGTCCCACGGGTGTAGCCGTAGAGGACCTCCAACCTCGTAGGTGCTAGGAACAGTCACAGTAGCTCTCGGGGCGTCACTGAGCCACAGCCACGTCCCAATTCCTCATCCCAACATCCTGATTCATCATCCGATGAACTCATTCAACTCCTCTTGACCGTTCAACCCCTTGATACTCCCATCGGCTCATCCATCTCACCTCCCAGTGGCACGTCCTACTCAATCCACCTATTTTGGTTGTCAGGTGCCTCGGCAAGTCCTGCCCCAGTCTCATCAGCGAGAGAATCCAACTCAGAACCAGCACAATGAACGTCCATGACACTACAAAGAAAGAAAATTACTTATATTAGTAACGTCGTATATATAGCTTAAACATATACGAAATTAAACTCATCATATATCAGGAATGATTTTATTATATAACATCAATGCTTATAAAAATTAATCTTCCCGAGAGCGAGTATGAAATATATATATGGCAGTACCACCCCCAAAGGACGTAGCCGAGCTATATATACATATGCATAATTATTATTATACCAAGTTTTACCCACTTGTTAAACACATAATATGCAATTAAAGATACCACGTAAAGCATATAAGGAATCGGGAAGGATGCGTGCGCGGATATCGGACCAGTGATGAAGGATTCTGTATCTTGAAAATGAAGGAAAATAAAATCTTTTAAATTTTTTGGGTTATAGACTAGGTTTTGAAAATGACCCAGTTCCTTATAACCTTGGCTCTTGATACCAATCTGTCACACCCCCAAAATCAGACTTGCAGCGGAATGGTAACAATGGGGTGTCACGTCGTAGTACAACAAACAAGATATAGGAAACGACCTCAAAGAGACGTTTTTAAATAAGTAATCTTCGATGCATTACAAAATATCAGAGTTTTCACATTAGGTCCCACATACTTGGTAAACTTCATAAGACTTCAACATGTATTTGTAACATAAGAGTTTTACTGTTTCAAAAGATGATTTAAATTTTTAAAAGTTTAAGATTCAGAGTGCATTAAATTTTAAGAAATCACATAATCCATCTTCATGATATCCCTGCCGCTCCCCTCCAGAATCACACCTTAGAACCTGAAATTAAACATGCTAAAAGTCAACACAAAGGTTGAGTGAATTCATAGGTTTATCAGTAAAAAGGGTAGACCACAAGATTTAAGTAATAGTATAGCTATGAAATATATCGGTCGTCCCAAAACAGTATTATTGCAGCTAACTCAGACATCAAAGCGTGCCTAAATTCGTAATTCTTAGGGAATTGCACCCGAGTTCGTAATTATAAGGGATTTGCACCAGAGTTTGTAATTATAAGGGATTTGCACTCGAGTTCGTAATTATAAGGGATATGCACCCGTATTCGCGGCTCTTAGGTAATAGCATTCAGGCAATAATCTGGGTAGCATACAGTTTAAAACACTTTGTCAAAGTAAAACCAAGCATGTAATATTACCCCGAAGAGTGTTTAAAAAAGTAATAGAAATGGGGCTATGAACTCAACCTAGAAAGTGAATGGATAAATAAGTCGATGAATTGACAGAAAACGTGTCACGAAAATATCCGAAAAGCAACCCTAAGTAAATATGGGTTCGTATTTAGTACTAAGTACTTTGAATAACTATACCATATATATCATTCAATATAGCGTACATCACCATCCAATTGTGTTTCATAGCAACACACATATTTAAATCGCAAATTGTTAAAACAAATACCACGTGTTCGTACTCGTAAATTCTTTAGAAATAATTTAATTGTCTTGTAAATAATATGTATAAATTTATACGACATGTAATAAATAATATGTAAAGATCTAAAATGTTTCCAAAAATTTTTATATAAAACGAACCAACACTATTCATGACATGAAAAGTAGTCTAATATACAAACTATACTCTGAATAATTTAATGAAAATTGCCAGGTTTATGTAAAATGTCAGTTCTGAACAACATGTAGTTTACACTTCGGCTCAATTAGACCTGAAGGTCCTCAAAATGAGTTTCAGTATGCGCTGAAGCATTTTACGGTTTTCAGTTTATTATAAATAATGTTGAAAACTTTTGAAAACGTGATCCTACTCGTTTTTAAACTCTCGATTTTAGTGGATCTATCGAGCACGTCTTCTAATTAAATAGTTTTCTATTTAACTAAAATAATTTTTCCATCAGCCCACTATTATGAACAGTAGTCAGCTTTTATAAAATTACTTTTATAAAAATACTTTTTATCGTAAACTTGTAAATAACTTAACTTCTTCGTTATAAATCGGATTTTTGAGTTCTTTATATGCATACGATCCTTGTAATATGTAGTAATTTATAAAAAAATCAATGGAGATACTAAAGTTTCTAGTTTTAAAGATCATTCAACTTTATCGAAAAATGTAATTATGTATAATAAACTTTTTTTTAATTGGTTTTTAATCCTTAAATAAGATACCTATACTCCTCCATAAATACTTTATATCAAATGTCTCATAAATTATAAGTGTCCATTAGTCCAGTTTTGTGTACCATAGTCCAAGAGAATTATCCAACACATTATTTAACATCCAAATCATTATAAATTAAATAAATTAACATAACTTAACATATATTTATAACATAAATATTTCATTGCTTGTAAATCCTTGATTACAACATATTAGTATATTTTTACATCATGTTAGCCATGTATAGGAAAATTTTGGGTATGATTTAACATGTACATATTTTATGAACTTTATAAAATATACCTAGGTGGTGATTTAACTATACCCAATTATATAAAACATGAAAATAGATAATGAAATAGATTAAGAATTTAGATAGACCTTAGGTGAATGAGTGATGAATGCAAAATAAGATCACACTCTTGTGATCAAAACCCAAATTTAACAAGAAAACCCTAACTTGTTTAAACCATGCAAATGTTTAACAAGCCTTCAAATCTTCTTGGAATGGCTTAAATATGTTATGGGAATACTTGTATATGAGGTAAATAAAAAATTATGGATTGTGTAAGGGTTTGATTTATGGTGATGGAGGCTAGGAGGCACCAAAAGGAAGAAATGGGTTGATTTTTAGCTAAGTGTTATCAAGAGTGAGATGTATACTAGTAGATATATTCTCAAGGTGGTCAAAGGTGGTAAAAACAAAGACTAAAAGACCATAAAATAAGGGGTGGGACGTTGGAACACATAGAGTGAAATATGGAAGAGTTTTGGTCAAAACTACTATACATGGCTAGGTATTAATTTGTTCTAGGTTGGTACAAGTACCTTAGTTGATGATATATGTTCTCTTGTCTCCTTAGATGGATGTTAGTTCAATGAGAATGAAAGGAAAAATTAATAGTCATTAGAATTTTCCAATTTACATACCGTCATTTACTTTTAATGCAATTTAAATACTTGTCATTTATTTTAAAAAAACATTTTACTTTACTTGTCATTTAATTTCTTGAAACTTGTTTTTTTTAAGGATTTTAATTCGTTAAACCTAAGCCCGCACTTAAAAAACATTTCACGTCACTTAGCAAGCATATTGGTCATTTATATCTTTTAAATCAGTTTTAGTTTAATCTTTTAGTTTTTAATTTTAGAATTAATGTTAGTTTAATTTTTAGTTTAAAAATAGTTTAAAACCAAAACCAAAAACTTTTATGACAATCAAGCTCGATTTGCAACTTTAACGTAGATTTCCATTCATCTCTCGCTGAGGAAAACGATACCCGTGTTGATTACTTTTTATTCTTTCCTAAGAATAATTTGTATGATACTTAGCTTGCGTATACGTATATGTATTTTATAAATATATATATTATATATTAGAGGGGTTTTTGACGAACATCAAACCTCCAAAATTGTCATTACCAATATATAAACGATGCCTAAATGAATTTAAAATATACAGAGTTAAACCTTTTATTGAGTATATTTGTCTAGATATGAAAATCGTAAATTTCATGTCTCTCATCAATCGGCTTCTTTAGTCTCTTCTCTGTATCCGAGGCATCCCTTGAGTGTGCTGAAGAATTATTAAGAATTGAACCTGAAACAAATTTACAATGACACGAGAATGATTTAAGGTAATGGAGATACTATACGTAATCTTGTTTGTTGTATTACATGCTTATAAACTTCAATACTCACAATAACTTATTTTAATATATTTCAATATGCTATAAAAGGGAAAAAAGAGGGACTGCAAGTATCATTTGGTATTTAAAAAAGCAGCATGAATGTAAAATCCCATTAATACCTTAATAGATATCCAATATCCTTCCTGGAACTTGCTATTTTGTGACTTCGATAAACCGGGCTGATGAAGAACTTGATTTTGTGACTCTATGACAGCGAGCTTGTCCTCAAGCCTAATTGCATGATGAGAACGTGTCAAGCTGCAGTCAATATAACGCATAGCAACAAAGAGAACAAAGATCATAGGTGGCCATTCTAGAACTAAAACTGACTAACTGATTACCTGCTATGCGGTTCGTTTTTTTGCCATCCTTTTCTTTCTTCGTTTACGTAGGGTAAAAAATCCCAAGCTGCATCATGTTAGAACATCAGTTAAAAGAAATCTTTCAGTTAACTGAAATAAGATTGAACATGTATGGTAAACAAATAACAACATTAACTGTAGTATGCATATTTAAAAAAGAATGGTACTACTATAGAAGAAAATAAAGAATTAGAACCCACAGCTTGATTAATCAAAAGGGTAACATTATTATTCATGAGCCAAAAGTAAATACAAATAAAAGAAATCAAAATGACTAAAGAATATAAACCATTGAATTCAAGTTTATACTTGTTTCTCGTATTGTCATGTTGTCCATGTTTTTTTCTACAACTTAGCATGGACTTCACTTACTAAAATCACATTTTTCTCCCATTTGTAATATTCAGTGTAAAACCTAATATTATGGTTTATCCTGGAGATATGCTGTGTTTTTTGGGATCAAATCTTTTTAAAATAATTTCTAAGTTTATATCAAAAGAGAATTTTTTTTAAGCATGACATATTTGTTTTTAATTATTAGTCACAACTTGTGGAGTGATCCACTGGTTGAGGTGCTTATTTGTGAATTAGCAGACCCAAGTTCAAATCTTGCAAGCGACATAATTTACTATTTTTTTAAAAATCGAATTTAAAGAAATACCGAATTTTACAAAAAAAATAAAAAAATAGTGATGACATGGCATTGATGATGAATGTTTAAAAATAAATTTGATGACATGAAAAAAATAAAAAAAAATAGTAATGACATGGCATCCATGATGACATGGCGTTATGATGTGGCATAAAATAGTCAAATGTCTCCTGTTATATACAATGTAGATTGTGTGTGTGTGTGTGTACGGTCCTAAGGTGTCGACATTAATTTGTGTGAACGATATTACCAAATACCCGTGAGTCGTGATACATTTATAATTACGTTGGCCACCATATTTATACTCGTATCCTTTCTTAGTTGTACACAGTATTGAGCTCACACGTTTCAATGATTGACTTTTCTAATACGATAAATGATAAAACCATAGAAGCAAGTATAAGCGAAACACCGCGTACATAGATCCTATAATGCAACTATATAAAGGTTTTTAGGTTATAGTCTAGGCCAAACCACCTAGTTCTCTATAACATTGGCTCTGATACCAATCTGTCACACCCCGACTTAGGCGGAAACACGAGGTGTGACAGAGAATTGATTATCACAACACAAGATACAAGATAGAGAAAAACTAAAATGCATTCATAAAAGTGTCGTGACATTCTCCGACCTCCAAGTAAAACTTGAGTGAAGATACGTCAAAGAACACATCACAAAGTCTCAAAGCTTACAACCAAATTTCTCACGCAGGGGATGATACTAGTCTCAAGATAACAATCCCCAAAATGTTTAACTTCAAATAAAGTTTTAATGCACGATCTCTCAAATTATGATCCATACAGGATGCTCTTAATGTCTGCTAAAGCTTGCAACTTGACTTCACTGATCATTAACAACACCTGAAAATGATACTCAAAAAGGTTATTATAATGTTGGTGAGCTCGCAGGTTTGACAGTAAACCCAGTGGTTGTGCCATAGTTTTAAGTAGTGGACAATTATGCAATATGACAATCAGTACA